>JARYHS010005347.1:0-62571 GCA_031002005.1 Vandiemenella viatica
CTCGTGTAGACAAGCTTTCTGAAAGCCATGAATATTTCAACGACCGAGCAAAAATAATATTTTTGATGTTCCCGATAAAAGACATTTATGTTGGTTCGCCACCGATTTCAGGCTTCAGTTTACGAGAAAGACCTTTCGTTATTAAAAAAAGCTCTCAAGAGTCAGTCAGCTTAAAAAATAATTTTATGATCTTCATTTATATAGATTCTGGATCTCGCGATGTGCCGAATTATCTAAAGAAGCATCGAAAATGGTCACGTTGTCTTCAACAACCTATTTTTGTGAGATAGGAGTTTCTTCATTCATTCAAATAAAAACAAAATATGAGAACCAACATAAAATACGTGCAGATCTTAGACTAAATTTGACTTTTATTGATCCAAATATCCAGGAACTCTGCACGGTGCGGCAAGCTCAGCTGTCCAAATTACAGGAGTAATAAAATAATATTATAAATCTTTATTTATTTCTTTCCTGTGTTTTACTATTGAACTATATGTGAAGCATTGCACTTTATGGACTTCAGGAATACCGAAAAAAAGGAGAAAAGTGTAGCATTTGAAATGTGATGGTATAGAAGGAGGCTGAAAATTAAGTGGACAGATGAAGTACGAAACGCTTGAGTTATGGAAGTGATGGGTGAGGAGTATGTGGAAGTGTCTTATAGAAAGGAGAGACAGGATGGTGGATTAAATGCGGGATGCTTTAACTTGTAAGTGGAAAAGGGGTGGGGTTGGGGTGGGGGAGGGAACAGTCTGAGGTAAGAATTGTGGATGTAGACAGAGATTGTAATATATTAAGCAGATAATTGAGGACGTAGGTTGTAAGGGTCGTATTGAGATGATAACAATAATTCCGTGTGGCCGTAATGACCCGATGATAGGGTTTCTATTTACTGCGCTTTCCGCCCCTGTCGTAGTCGCTTTAACCTAACCCGAAAATCCTACCAGGTACAGAGGACCTACACTTTAACGTGAAATCCGAACCACGGATATACTGAGATGAAGAGGTTAGTGCAGAATTGGAAGGATGCAGGATTGCATCAAAACAGTTGAGAGATCGACGAAACAAAAAATATTAATGGTGCAATATAAAGTATCCCGAATGCTAATAACAAACAAGTACGTTAAAAATCATGCCCATGTAAGTTAATCATTCTTGGGCTGAAAAAGTTTGAGAAGCGTTACTTTACATGATAAACGCTTTCATTTCTGCAGGCTTGACTTTCAGGTTACGCCCAGTTTCATATTGAGCATTTAGTGGGGTATAAGGAAAGGAGACTACTGAGGTACAGCAGTTGTCTGTAGTGGTGCAGTGACACCTGTACTGGGGTGCGGTCACAGGCGAGGAAGTTTGCTGTTTGCGGTGCTGAGCCGTCGCATTCCAGCGCGCCTTGCCAAGAGAACAGATTAAAACGAAAATTGCTTTGTGAAGAGGCAGCGAAGCTTTCGCGGTTAGGACGGCATTAATTTCATTTAGGGGTGATACAGCGAGAGGCCCACCTGGAGGAGTCCGTTTTAATTAGAACCTGCGATCCGCTTTCCGGATTTAATACGGCAACTAACTGAGGCTCCGCAATGGAGCTTCCAGGGCACAGACAAGTACGGCGCCACAGCGGTACGACGGAAACAAACATCATCTCTGATAATCGCACAACGTATGGGTGTCATACTTACCTGAAGTAATGAGCTAAGGACAGTTTTAGAGAAAATAGTACACTAGCAGGTTTACATAAACACTGCAAATCAAGCAACACTTAATAAAAGCAGTGATATTAAATTTCTGGTTATTGTAGCATTACTAGTTACTACCACAACCGCAAAGCTAGAAATCGTTAATGTGAGTAAAAATAGCCTAAACTACCATCATTGAATTGTTCTTAAATTTTCTCATTATTATTATTATTATTCTGTAATATTTTAGTGATGTTTACACCAGTTTCGTGCCATTAAATTCAGTAGCTAGTTTGACTCATTAAGTAGTTACGGAACAAGTCGCTTGGTCACGAACCCGGTGACAAAATGAAGATAAGTATGTTAACGTAACATGTGATACTAAACACAGTTGGGCAGAACACATTAAGCAAAGGGGTAAGAAAAAGTTTCAAAATCCCTCATTTATTGCAGAGGGTTTGACGGTATGTACCACGGAAGTAAGGGCATTAGGTTAAAACTCATCGGTCAGGCAATTGCTTGAATGTGGTGGAGTAGTATGGAACCCAAATTATGAATTGCGATACAGGATTTGCAGGATGTATAAAGTATGGAAGCTACATTTGTTTGTACAATTACTAATTGACATGTTACGGTAGCTGGCTGTTAGTGATTGGAAGAACGAAGGCAGGTGAATAGAGAGCTAGGAGTGTTTAAATAAGTTGGCGATGAGGCTTCGATAGAATTTGGAGTAGGAATTAGGAATAAATGGCCATGAATAAAAGCTGGAGGTTGATTTCAGGAGAAATATAGCGGTAAAATTATGTTTTCGCGGTAAGGAAATTGGGGGCTGAATTGTTAGCAAGGAAAATGTTCAACAATATATCTGTAATTCTGAAAGAATTTAAAGTTTGTAATGGGCAAAAGTAGTTGGCTGATGATATAGCATTCTTCGAATTTAAGAGTTAAAATTAATCATAAAATGGAAAAGTAGTTGTTTAAGGAAATTTCACAAATGATGCGTTAAAATTAAATTATTTTCTTTTTAAAAATATTATTTCTAAATTTTCTGATTGGCAGGGTAAGGAGGTCACATAAATAGCAAGTGGTTACAATGCTTGAATTTATGAAAAGAGAAACCTCAGAACCCTTCAAAAATGACGGGGGGAACGGAGTGGTTTCTCAAGTCATTTCATCGCAATAACTTCACAAAATAGAATTGGTATAAACTGATGCTTCACGTAATTCCTCCTACCTTTGTTTGTCATCTGTCTACTGGCTGGTTTGGTATCCTGTGCTAATCTTTTCATTTTCAACATACCCCCAACGATCCAAGTCCTCGATTATCTGCTTCGTATATTCTAATCTTTGTCCTAAATTTTTACCTACAGCTGTTCCTTCCACTAACAAATTTAACCAATCCCGCATGTCACAAAATATGAGCTAACATCCTGTCTCGTCTTTCTGTAAGACTCTTCAACAAATTTCTTTCCTCGCCCATCAAACTCGTTCATTTCGCACTTTATCTGTCCAATTAATTTTCAGCATCGTTCTATAGCACCACATTTCAGATGCTGCAATTTTCTCTCCTCGCACCTTACGCTGTAGCTAAAATTTCAGTTGTCATCCTTGACCAGGCTGTATCTTAACCTTCCTACAAACTGTCCCTAGAAAATCTAAGCTTCAATCACACGCGCTTACTTACGTTATTACGCGTGGTATTAGTTTTAGTCGTGGTCCGCGCTGCACCATCAGTGTGCAACTACTTTCTTCAAACGAAGTAATTATTTCACATCATGATACTCTGTTCGAAAATGGTTGCTTCGTAGTACGCCCATAAATACATCCAATACATCGCGAAATAAACACGATACCATATATCTTAGCTAACTATTACTTATAATTAATCTGTTGATTTAAACGAAATATGTAACTTTTATCCGGGTGTTCTGGCAGTTCAATTTTTCGCAGTTGATTAATTGTATAGAATAGTCAGTAAATAACGCTCGTAACGCTTTTTTTTGTCGATAGTGTGTGATAAACTGATCAATTAAACCACCAATAATGTTACTTGAGAATAATGACACTGTATTCAAGTATCGCTAATCTTTTTTTAATCTCATTCCTCCCAGCTGAAGGCTGGGAGGCGGGCTGCTGGAGGATCATGGAGATCCTTTTCAGCCTACTACGCTACGGGGAGGGAGGGGGGATAGAGATCGGCCCTGGCCTTCAAGGGAATCATCCAAGCATTCGTCTCAAAGGACTGCAGAAAACCACGGACGGGATTTGAACCCCGTCCTCCCAAATGATATGTAGAAGAGCGATTACGCTCAGCTTCAATCTTAGTAGTGAATATCGCTAATGATAAGCCCAAGAACATCATAATCATTAGAAACAAAAATCAGCTGCGAAAGAGAAAATTGGCATCTACTTAGCTAAAAAGTCACGTTTTGCAATTGTTACAGTTTTTTAATTTTTCCAAGTAATCATGCAAACAGGGGCGTAGCTACTACGGGGCTAGGCGGTGCAGAGCAGTGCAGTAAGCTCAGGGGGCCCCCAAGCATACCTCTGGGATGCCCCCAAGCGCAGTTCAGAGGGCCCACGAGCCTTCATGGGAAACTGGCGACATTTTTTCCAAAATAAATTTTTTGCACCGGGGCCCTTGTTGACCTAGCTACGCCACTGCATGGAAAACATTTTGGTTTAACAATTTCAATGGATATTTTGAATGCTTACTGTTCGAATTTTGTATGTCAACCGTATAAATATATAAATAATTTTAATACGGTCGATCGAACTAACTGCATTTCTTATACCACCATTCAGTTTTAGTTTTTGCGCACGACTATATGTTGATAGAGTACTACGTGTTAAGTGACGATGTTAAAAAGTGTGAATTAGTTTCGTTAAATTTTAATGGAATTATTTAATTATTTATTTTAAAATTCATAATTTCATTCAATTTTGACATTCACAGGTCTGCGTGAAAATTATTTTTCTCACTCTGTTTAATAAATTAATAAAATTTCAATGTTTATTAAAATATGAACGCTATCTGCAACATGCAGAAATGGCTTGTGACAGAAGATTTATTGTAGTTGTAATCTGCGTTGCCCCACCAAATAGAAATTCAAATGTGCATACCCCAGATCACAAAGAAACTTCTATGCACTTTATTTGCACTCATCTGTCATGTAATACAATAAGTATGGCACAACTATTTGATTATTTCCATTGTTTAGTTTACTATTCACTAGCAGACATACAGATGTAGAAACCCGACAATGAAAGTAAAGGAATTGAATAAGAATTCTTGGTATCACAACACCTAGATATTTTTTGAATTCTAGATACTGAAAAATCGGAAAACTGGATTTTTGCCATCATTTATGATTAAATTAACACGACCAATTAGGAATCTGACAATTAACAAAGAATTTTATTTAGTCCTCTGTATAAGAACAGTGTCTGCTTAATTACTTTACTGTTAATAACCACTAGTACAAGTTTAGAAGTTAACATGCATTCAAAATATTTTATTGAAAAACTAGCTCGTACCCGCGACTTCGTACGCGTGGATTAAGAATTTTTTGCCAGAATTGAATATAGAAAGACGTTCCTAACGAAGGATTGGACCCAAACAACACCGAGTCGAAATAATATGACAGGAAAGCTATCACTGTATCATTCTACCGTCGAACCAGTCTCTTGAAGAGAATCAGTTTCCAACATATTTCTGTCGCCATTCTATAAGGTCTCAAAATTTCATGACTACAACTATTAAACATTCCGAAGAAAATGTCCTGTGCCCTTCATACAGATTTTCTTATCAAATTCCATCAACATTGATATAGCAATTTGGTCGTCAAAACGTAACAAAAAGACAGACTTACTTCGGTATTTATAGTATCATTACTGCGGTTCAGACACACACAAACACTCTCTCTCTCTCTCTCTCTGACTGCGAACAACCCCCGAGGAAACATTATAACGCAAAAACGTGTACACTTACAACATTGCAAGACTACCTGCGATTTGCCTCGCATTGCATCCCTAACTTTGTGACATCTACAGTTTAACATTCAATCCGAATAACCTACGGCCCAGGCGTGATTCTTACGATCAAAAACAATTTTTAAAAACCTTAGCCTCCACGGAGATTTGAACCGGAGACCACGACCAAACATTTGTAAGCATGCGCTTTAACCACTGAGCTGTCTGACCGATACACGGAAAAAGCAGTATACAGACGTCCATATCCAACGCGTCTGTCTATCGCTATTCATTAGTATTTCGAAATTACGAGACAACATGTATTATTTATACAGATAATTTTTCAACCAAATGTAGACAGTATTTTTCTCCTTGTTTCAAAGGATAAGTGTGCAAAGTTTCATCGAGATAGGATGAAAAGAAACAAACAAACAAACATACATACATTCATCTTTATATATATACATATATATAGATATTTTGAATTCTTATTGGTCTCTTATACCAATCCAAGGAATGGAGAAAATGAAAACAATTCACATAGTCTTTAATCCTAGGAGGGGGGGGGGGACAATAAAATATTATTATGTCCCGAAATCTACAGATTTAAACTGATCTTGATCCTAAATGATTCGATTTTTGCAAGATTTGTGATGTAATTACTTAATACTTGTCCTGTTCCTTTTTTCAGACCAGTTCATCAAGCAGTTAATCATTACGTCATTAATTTATGGGCTTGTCTGGATTTATATGCGTCTATTCTCTAGTGTCTGTTTGAAAATTATTCTTGTTATTGGTGACTGCCTTGAGTGGTCTGAAAAGTTTTCTATCATCCTGCAGTACCAGCCACAACAAGAAAATCCGCTGACGTTTTTGTTGGCCCGCGTTCCGTACAGACGGGTTTGGCGGAACATTGGAGAAGTGGCGGCAAGGTTCCCGGAGATTACCAGCGGCGGAGGGGGAGGGCAAATCCCTTTCTGCTTGGTAGCGGACACGTCGAGGCCAGTCCCCGGGGCGGGGGTGGCCTGACTATATTGGTCGGCACAGTGCTGATTGTTGGCGGGTCAATGCTGGGCTGATTGCGCCCTCGGCGGCGAATGGCCCTCCCTGCAGCCCAGGCGGTTTGCTTCCTGTACGTGCTCCTCAACGACTAAATCGCGTCCGAGAGGGCAGATCTGTTACCTCACAAAGTCGTCTACTAGGAAACCTGGCCAAGTGACAAGCAGATACGCTCGCAGCGAACTTGCTGAACTGTGGAATATAAATACTCTGAAAAATTATTTCGTAAGGGAGCGTGGATAAACTACGTGGCTCGGTATAGGCTGAAAGGGGGGTTTCTGAGTCAAGCCACGTAGCTTTTCGTTAATATTACTAGTCTCGGTTAAAATAAGGTACAGTGTACACAAGAGCATGTGAATATTATTTCCGTCGTTTAATTATCTCCGTATATAATTTATGTCTGACAAGACAAAATAGTACAAAATGCTTCTGGAATCAATAGGGGAAAAAAGCTACGTGCCACGCGGGGGAGGGGGGGGGGGTTGAGGCAAAAACCACGTCGGGCTACGTGGGATGGAGGGGGCACTCACAGGAGGCCAAAATGGAGCTACGTAGTTTATGGACGCTCCCTTACTTTTAAATTTACAACAATACTTTCTGAGCTTTGTGAACTGGTTGGCGACAAAGGTATAAAACAAATTATTTGGCCGACATTAAGGGTAGCAGATACAAGATGGATATATGGCTGTGCAAAATACTCCAGAATGGGATCAAGAGCTACATTGGAAAAAGAAGAAAGGTCGAGAGAGTCATGGGAGCGTACATGGTGTATTTTGCTGATCAGGCTTGGGAAGGCATTGGTGGAAGAATTAGAGTAGTATATGGAAGGCAAATGATGGCCATGATTATAAGCTGGCTCTTGATTTCCGGCATAAGGGAATGGAATAAAAAAAAATATTTTCTACATAATGAGTTGCTTATTGGAATAAATTACCAATAGATGTGATGAATAATTTACCAAAAACACTGAAATTTTTTAAAAATTTGTGAATGTTAAAAGTAGGCGTGTACAAGAAGGGAAAAATTGATGTGTGTAGGTAAATTGCCACCGGAGCTTGTGCTCCATCGCAATTATATTCAGTCTGTTAAGAGTTTGAAGGGTTACAAAGAAAAACAGTCATATTTATTTGCGTAAATTACCACCGTTAGTTACTGATGTGATTTAGTAGTTTGGTTGGGAGTCATCGGAACGGAGGAGACGGATTTGTAGGTGGATTAAAGGAGTGTGTGTGCTGCATGCACTAGCTATGAAGACTGTATTGATACTGGTAACAGAACTACGGATGGTGTAAGGAAATTAACATATGACCTTAACCACTAACTAGGCCAAGGTTTCAGGCGCAACGATATGGGATTAGAATAAATTAAACCGGGAGTTACTAAAACATTAACTTCAAACAGTGAAATAATTTAAAGTAAAAGTTGATCTAATACACTCCTGGAAATTGAAATAAGAACACCGTGAATTCATTGTCCCAGGAATGGGAAACTTTATATACACATTCCTGGGGTCAGATACAACACATGATCACACAGACAGAACCATAAGCACATAGACACAGGCAACACAGCATGCACAATGTCGGCACTAGTACCGTGTATATGCTCCTTTCGCAGCAATGCAGGCTGCAATTCTCCCATGGAGACGATCGTAGAGGTGCTGGATGTAGTCCTGTGGAAAGGCATGCCAAGCCATTTCCACCTGGCGCCTCAGCTGGACCAGCGTTCGTGCTGGACGTGCAGACCGCGTGAGACGACGTTTCATCCAGTCCCAAACATGCTCAATGGGGGACAGATCCGGAGATCTCGCTGGCCAGGGTAGTTGACTTACACCTTCTAGAGCACGTTGGATGGCACGGGATACATGTGGACGTGCATTGTCCTGTTGGAACAGCATGTTCCCTTGCCGGTCTAGGAATGGTAGAACGATGGGTTCGATGACGGTTTGAATGTACCGTGCACTGTTCAGTGTCCCCTAGACGATCACCAGAGGTGTACGGCCAGTGTAGGAGATCGCTCCCCACACCATGATGCCGGGTGTTGGCCCTGTGTGCCTCGGTCGTATGCAGTCCTGATTGTGGCGCTCACCTGCACGGCGCCAAACACGCATACGCATTGGCACCAAGGCAAAAGCGACTCTCATCACTGATGACGACACGTCTCCATTCGTCCCTCCATACACGCCTGTCGCGACACCACTGGAGGCGGGCTGCACGATGTTGGGGCGTGAGCGGAAGACGACCTAACGGTGCGCGGGACCGTAGCCCAGCTTCATGGAGACGGTTGCGAATGGTCCTCTCTGATACCCCAGGAACAACAGTGTCCCTAATTTGCCGGCAAGTGGCGGTGCGGTCCCCTACGGCACTGCGTAGGATGCGACGGTCTGGCGTGCGTCCGTGCGTCGCTGCTGTCCGGACCCAGGTCGACGGGCACGTGCACCTTCCGCCGACCACTGGCGACAACATCGATGTACTGTGGAGACCTCGCGCCCCACAAGTTGAGCAATTCGGCGGTACGTCCACCCGGCCTCCCGCATGCCCACTATACGCCCTCGCTCAAAGTCCGTCAACTGCACATACGGTTCACGTACACGCTGTCGCGGCATGCTACCAGTGTTGAAGACTGAGATGGAGCTCCGTATGCCACGGCAAACTGGCTGACACTGACTACGGCGGTGCCCAACCGCTGCGCAGCTAGCGCCCTTCGACGGCCAACACTGCTGTTCCTGGTGTGTCCGCTGTGCCGTGCGTTTGATCATAGCTTGTACAGCCCTCTCGTAGTGTCCGGAGCAAGTATGGTGGGTCTTACACACCGGCGTCAATATGTTCTTATTTCAATTTCCAGGAGTGTACAAATTATTTACTATTCGACCAAAATAGCTCTGTGAAAATTGTGATCTGGGCATAATCAATCAAAGTTGTTATTAATACTAATAATAATAATCATCATCATCAGAGAGTTTTATTACAATTGGTTCAGCATAATATCCTGACTTGTTGGACTATTCGAAATTCATCTCATTAAATTTGGCTTTAAGCACCGTGTAACAGAGCTTCAAGATGCCGTCGATTCCCCATTGACCTACAGTTTAACTGCTAAACAGAACCATTGAGGTATCACAGCATAACCAGAGCATACGTTAACAAGAGATAGGATAAGGTAAAAGGTCAGAAACGGAACGTTTTATTGGTATTAAATCCAGGTACATCACTTTTTAAAAGCGAGCACCTTTTCACCAAGCTACCAAATCACTACGTCTCAATGGTTAACCCACTTTGGATTCATTTTCTCCGCTTTTGCACTTAACTTTTCATATGCATACGAACAAAATAATTTACTCTATACACCATTTCTTGTGTCAACATCCCTTTTACTAATTAATACTTAGCCTACAAGGTTTAATAATGTACCAGTGTATATGATATTTTCCGGATTTTCCACACAGTTCGCGTTAAAACACATTGTACGTGTAAAATTTAAGTTAAAAATTGGGTCTATGAACGACCGATATACATTTTACTTTATCAGCAGCACACGGTCGTGGCAACTTCAGGAACTAGCAGTAGCCGAGATTATTACGTTAAAAGAAAAATCTATGATGTTTGATCGCCTTTCACATTGCTCAAATCTACAGATTGTAACTTCCAAGACGACGGTATCAGACACAACATCGAAGAATAAAACCAAAAGGCAAAGTAAGTGTAATTAGGTCAAATCAAACAAGGAACAGCAACAAATTCACTATCAATAACTCTCACGGAAAAACGCTTCAGAAAGATGAATTATACTTGAAAAAATATGTATTCACTCTTAGAGAACTCTGTGGTCAGTAAATCTAATAACATTTTTGTATCAATTCCAGAAAATAACAAATGAATAATTCAAGATTATTGGTTTCTGACATCAAATATTGAATACAAGTAGATTTTATTTGCATATGGCATTACGCCTCGTCTACGTCGTGGTCATTGGATTCGGAATAGGACTGGCGGCAAGGAGCGGAAAATCATTCGGGCATGGTCATTTGAAGGAAGCATCCCTTCATTCGCCTGCAATGATTTTGGGAAACAATGGAAAACCAAAATATGGATGCCCGAACGGGGATTCGAACCCACGTCCTCCCGAATGCTACAAAGAGGTATTGTAAATAGTAAATACTTTGCATCAATAAGCCATCTTTGTTATATTGCGTACGCAATTCACTGAGTAATTTATTTGTGCAACACAACAAAAGCCTGAGTCTTTTCTTTACTGGGGAGGGGGGGGGGGGGGGGAGCGGGTGCGGGAGGATTTTGCATGTGCGGAAGTTTTGCCTGGGATGCTCTGCACCTAGCAATGCAGTGCTCTTTTTTACTGTGAACTTTAGGCTCAAAAACAAATGTTCTTTGTAAAAATCAGTTACTGGTTATTAACCTATTGTAAATTAACGGAGAACAATTAATTTACTAAATATTCGGTGAAATAAACACAACTGCGAATGTTTCTATAAGTTTAAATTCCGCAGATCTGGGTTAAAAACGAATTATAGCTCAATTTAGTTTCTGTAACTAATTTTGTGATACCAAATTAAAAAAAAAAAAATCAACAAACTATCACCAGACTTTACCGCTGCATTTGTAATGATAGATATTATAATTCAGGGCCAGTGTTCTTCTCCTCATTCCTGACTGAACTTATGAGGACGAGTTTAAAACTAGAAATGAGTTTTGTCCATGATATGGATATTAATAAGTGTCATAAATACATTCACACGTATACGAAAATAAAAAAAAGAAGGCTTATCGCCACGTGTTCTGTGGCTCCACCCATGAGGCATATTCAACACCTGTGTTGCTGTTGAAACACAAGGTCAGTTTACTCATACTCCGAACCGAATCTAGCAGGATATTTATACATTGCGATCCCAAATTCAGTTTAAATTTATCAGGTTTTATAGAATTATTACGGTATTGTTCTTAAATAAACATGTTAAAATAAAATAGACTCTAAGGCAAAGTGCACAAAAATTTGTAACACACGGTAGATTCTGCTCAAACAATATCTTAATAACCCCGGTAGTCAGCATAATGTATACAATCTTCTAAATCTACGAACTAAAATTTAGTTCCATTACCGTTTTTCGCATAGTGTGTGAAGAAGTAATGCCTATAATCCTTAATAGCTGACACATGTAGTTAGCTGGACGGTGGTAATTTTTTGCAAGAGATATTTTTAGCTTAAATAGCAAAACCGACTACGTAAGCATTTCCCTGATTGCCAGAATAATGCTATCAACGTTTAGTAATATACTTTCTTTTCCATTGACATGTAAAAAAGGAATGCAAATCAACAACTTAAAAACGTGCTATACGGGAGGGGTAGGGCCCTGCTTCAAAGATCAAATGCTCGGTAAAAGGGCTCATAGACAATACTCCCCCTCGTCGGTAAACGAACGTTGGAATTATGCAACCCCTCGAACGGCTGGCTGAAGCTTTGAGGGCGCCTTTATTCTGCCGCGAAAAACGCCGAATAGTTCACTTTCACGGGTCAACGCGTTGTTACAGGTGCAGGGAACAGCGGGAATAAAAATTTTAATGTTTCAGAACGTGAGGAATAACTTGTACTCATTCTGCTTCTGCTGAAATAGACACAGCAGATGTAATTTTTCTTTCAATTCTCGTTTCTACACTGTCACAAACTACATGGACAGCATGAAAAAAAAAAAAATTCAAATAATATAGTTTAAAACGCAAAGATACTAAACTATGGGGAATGCGGTCATTATCAAATAAAAAGTTGTTTTATTAATTTTTTAAATTTTTACACAAACTTTGAGGTAGACATAAAGTCATTGCAGTTGCTGCCCCTTAAATAGTAAACAATTCCGGAACGATATAGTTAAAAAAGATCAGCTGAATAGTCATTTATTTTATAATTTTAACATTTTTCTGTCACTAATAAATAGGGTAAGAATCTTAATGGCCAAAAAAATAGAGAAATTCGCATGCAAATATGGGCTAAAAATATATAAATATGACATAAAAATGACAAAATATTACCAACCATTTCTTCAGGAAGGTTTTGGAATGTTCGTTGTCTACTTTATTAAGTGAGATGTTAACGGTTATCATCATTTCACAGAGTTGTTTACAAAAAATTGGCAATTTTGAAGATGTCAAAAAAAGTGGATCTTAATGCTGTTATTCATTGTTCTTGTTTCCTTTTTTGTGCATGAAATTGCTTTGTTCAAGTTACTTTAATTTCGTATCATTTACAGAAAAAAACTCTTTCATCAGTACTAAGCTATTCCTCTGCAAATTCCCTTACATAACTCCGTAACTCCACACTTTCAGAAAATTTTGTTTTCGGGATGGCGGTACTCATTGATCCACTACAGATTTAAAACTGACTGAGGATTATTTTCAAAATTATTGGCGACAGGGAGACATTCACTGATGTGACTCAACAAAGACATGCTGCTGCTGCATTGTCGACGAGTTTAATTGCGGGCGGTACTATAACATTTATTAAGTGATGAAAATATATAACTTTAATTCTTGATTGGTGAATTCTTCCCAATTCAGTAACAATTTTGTTTTTTCCTCCCATGTACCATAGGCGTACAATATCTTCAATTTTTCTTATCCATAACATCTAGTGAATTCCCGGTACTATAAAAAATTATTAGATATTTCTCCAAAATATAAATATTATAGTAGTATGACCAAAATTAAGAAAATGCATATGCATTTGTATGCTACATAAAATGCATTTAAATACAGTTAGAAATATTTCTTCAGTGTTTAATTTAGCATTACAGCTCAAAAAGAAGGCAGGAAAAATATGACTTGTCGTAAAGTTGTGAACCCTACGAATAAGCATTATGCTCAAGCAATAAAGTTCATTTATTTAAATCAGTATTCAAATCGCTTTGAGATTAATGCATCAACACTGAAAATTCAACATCGCCGGTTCGAATTCAGATTCACCTAGAAATTTTTATGGAAACTAAACCTGAAGTTTACCACTGGCAAAATTTTAAAACTTTGCATTTCTCACATACAGGGCACTAGGATTCTCCATGCTTCAGATTCCTGGTTAAACAGTGAAGCAGCCACGAAAGAAGCTTTCATTTCTTTCCAAAATCAGTCCTTATTTTGGTTATGAATTTACGCCTCGTGAACGTCGAGTCATTAGAAGTGGGAAAGGACTGGGGGCAAAGAAATAGCAGGAATACGGCCATGGCCTTTTCAAGGAACCATCCCACCATTCAGCTGCTGTGATTTTGGTAAAACATGGAAACCCTAATCTGATGACCAGACGTGGATTCGAACCTGCATCCTCCCGATTGCCAGTTCCTATGCGGTTCTATTCATTAAGAAAACTATAATGACGACATTTCGATGGCAGTACGTCGCTCTACGGCTAATTAAATTTGATTTCAATTGGAATGAAGCACCTATCCCAGTGGTAGTTTTTCATCAAGGTCATCATATCTTCAGTTCAGGTCAACCATAAACATGTTCATGTAGGTAGTTTAAGTAGCAGCCCTCGACTCTTTATTTCTGTCTCAGTGGTGGTCTTAAGACTATTCAGCCTTGGTAGTACTCAGCAGCTCTCGAGTTCCCCCGGAACTGGTCGTCCACTTTGTTCCGATATTTATGGCCATACGGACCCTCGGCTGCAGGCTTCAGGCCCATTTTCTGGGTCTTAATGTCGGAAACTAATGTGCGCGTCATCCACTCGAAAGGAAGACCATGTTACGAGTCTCCATCAGAAAATTAACGCTGATGCCGCTTGTGGCGTATAAAGGGGAGGCTTTACGACTGAAGCACTCGAGCCAATTAAGCGATTTGTTTGCGGGGTGGAAGACGCACAATTAGGAGCTCTGGTGCCCCTGCAGAAGATCCTGTAATCTCAGGCAGATGAAGAGCCCTGCTGTCGTTAAGGCTGCCATCCTGCTAACGGGGCCGGCGACCTATAATATCCCTCGCGAGTAACCAGGTCCACGGCGGCTGTCAGGCAGGAATAGCAACTAAGAACAAGCTTCCTGCAAGTTGTCATCCTTGAGGTATTTAAATCGTCCCGATCTCTTCACCCATCTGTAAAGAGTAATTGGAGGATTGCGGAGTATGTTTAAGTAATCCAGTTGGTGTTTGAAAATACAAGTAGATTTGAGGAAAACTGAATTTGCAAAATGAAGGATCGAGAAATGAGGAAAGCAGTACACAGTCTTGAGCAATGTTAACAGCGGCCATCTTCAGGAGGTGAGTCGATAAACCATACGATGGTTTTTGTATGATGTGGCAGCACACCATCAATAAGGCTCTCCGTCACTCTACACGGCAGGACTCAACGACTGAAACATGAACTGATGATCTTCTGCCTTTGGTTAGTACAGCCTCCAGGACTGGCGTAGCTTAGTGGTGATCGCTCAAGCCTAAGGAAATTAAATTTATTATTCAGTTAGAGCCAACAAGTATGAGTATTCACTTTATTAGCTCCTTCAGTAAACTTGTGGGTTCTATTAACCACGGCGTCGGGAGCACAACATGGTGACTGTGTCATTGTATAATAAGACTCTATGGTACGTTTTCAGTCTGATGGTTAATCATTTATGTTTACAAGTTTTCAAAAAATATCGGAAAATTTAGACACCAAATGATTTTGCAACAGCGCTTCCATTGCGTTTTGATAACAATCTTAATTAATATATTAGCGGATTCTTTTGCTAAGAACGCGCTTTTTTATCTTCATTCTTTCGACTGGTAATGATGCAGTCCTCCGTCTCTTCATATTATGAGCTAGCTTGTTCATTTTAAAATTACTAATCAAACCTACGTGCTCAGTTATCTGTTTCACATATTCCGATCTCTGTTTTCCTTAAAAATTCCTTCCGCCCACTGTTCC
The DNA here is from genome assembly GCA_031002005.1 of Vandiemenella viatica. NCBI lineage: Eukaryota > Metazoa > Arthropoda > Insecta > Orthoptera > Morabidae > Vandiemenella > Vandiemenella viatica. Next base: position 15,594 of record JARYHS010005347.1, read on the forward strand.
CTGCACTAACAAGTTAACAAGTACTGCATGCCGTAAAACGTAACCCACCTTTATATCTCTTCTTTCTTCGACAATCATTTTCAACACACGTTTATTCCGTACCTTATCTGTCTACTTAATTTTTCTTCCGTAACACCACGTTCAAATGATCCAGTTTTTTTTCAGTATTCCCTAAGTCCAAGCTTCACTGTCACAAAGTGTTGTGCTCTTTAAACGCAGGTTTAGAAACTTCCTGAACCGTAGGTGTATATCTGAAACGAAAAGATATATCTTTTCGTGAAGCCTATTTTCACTATAGCTGTTCTGCTCCTGGCATCGTTCTTGCTTCAGCCAACAATGGTAACTTTACTTTCTGAATAATAGATGAAAAAAACTGTTTTAATGCGTTAGTTTAATGTTTTCGGTAACTGTACGAGATGGAGGGTAGTATTTTGTGAACTGCCTGATGGTCAAGATTACAGCACAGATTAACACTAATCGTAAACCTCATTTAATTTGATGAGATTTTAATCACATCGATTCATGAGTTCAAACTCCAGTGCAATAATTCAGTCAAAGACCTCCAATCCTGGACGTTGTACTGTGACACTGAAAGCAGGGGAACGCTCTGAGCGGCGCGGGCGGGAGGAGGTGTTCAACCGACTGGCTGTCTGAGAGCTGTAGCAGGTTCCAGCCGGCGTTAAAAAGAGTTTCCCTCACACTGTCAGCTAATATGTAGCAATATCCGCCACGTCAGCGGCAGTCCCCCGAGATGAAATCTCAAACGCCCAAAAGCGTTCCACACACCCTGCAGGATTATTATCAAACATTATTAACTCTATATATCTCCTCAAAGTAGCCTGACGTCATATTTTCTTAAAGTGCAGCTAGAATTCAGGGTGATTCAGGAGGAATTGTAAATATTAAAGGAGGTGATACTATTAACAATATTGAGTAAAAACATTCATATGAAGATGTCTCCGATTTCCATTCGTTTTGGAGATGCAGATGCTGGACTCTTATGCATAAAATAAACCTCAGAAAATAATCAATAACACAAAAATAATTGAAGTACTTTATTCACGCAAAAATACACGCATATTTTACAAAAGTTGAAATTAAATGTTCGAAAATCCCAGCATCAACATCAATACACTATGCAGCTTTCTTCGCAACAATACGTGTAGCTCTTGCGAGTACTTCTTGGTGAACTTTTATGAAGGTAGCAGTGTTTACAATGCGAGCAATTCGTCTCTTGTGTTTTTGCATGGATAAAGTACTCCAATAAGTTATTTGTGTTATTTGTCTGAACGGGAAACCGTGGTCGTTGCTAGTATCCAGACTGCAAAGGAAAATCGTATATAGCCTGTCTGAAGAGCAGTGCAACATTGTGCTTTAACAAGGAGAGAAACTGCTTCATCAAGTTTCATAACGAATAGACTAAATGGAAAATGAATTAGTGTTATTTTTGATAAATGTATAATGTAATAAATAGAAATTATAGTTATTTTATAAAAATACAATCAGATCTGCTTATTATATATGTATATATCTTATTTTATATTTTCCAAATGTTGCATCATCTATTTCGAAACTGTAATCACAAGATCATAGCCGTTAATGCTGTCCCATATAAGGCAGAAACCCTTAGATAAAAAATAATTTGCAACAGATAAGATTTATATTTTATTAAATATTTTTTATGAAAGTATGACATTAGATTTACCAAATGACATTTATTTCAGAAAAAAAAAAAAAATAATGCAGTAAGGGATTGATAATTCGTTCGAAAAATCAAAGCTTGCATCTCATGAAGAGATGAATCTGAAAGTTTTTTTTTGTAATTTGAGCGAGTATAAATTCGCAATGGACCAGGGACATTTCAATACGTAGCACCTCAGGTGTCGTCGGTTGTGGATACGGCTATGCCTCATTCACTCTGCTCCCCGCCTGGCGACAGGCGCGTAGTCTCGCTGATTGTCTGCGGTGCCAACACGTACCGGAGTAGCTCTCGCCGAGGATCGCGTTTTCGTCTCTGACACTGCGCATGTGCGCCTTCCGGCCCATTAAGTCTGCGGGGCGAGCTTCAAAGAGCGCCAGCCGGGCTATTAGTGGAATTACACCGCGCGGCACAATGCGGTCGCGATGATACAGAACGGGAAATTACGCCACATTCAAACTTCTGTAAGCGCGCCTGCATTACTTAAAGGGAACTTTGTGCGCTATCTCGGGGAATCCCTTTATCTGCTCTCTGCGCCGCCTTGGCACCCTGCGCGAGGCCAAGGCCAACCAGCCCCCGCCCCATATCCAAACCTCCGCTCGAATCGGGGGTACACGGCGGGGGGGCAGCTTTTAATTGACGTCATCGTGTGTGATTTTATATAGTTGTAATGTGATAGGCCGCGTCATCTGGAAATGAAAGCAATCCCAGTATGCACGCGTGCACCGCGGGGCACTTGTTTTCATACTGCGGTTACCAGACCGCAGATATCATCACCGTCATATGGCACAATCAAGCACAATATTGCCGCAACAGTGCTGTGATTCTCGATGCGGTTGCCAGCGGTGCAATTCGGAGGTTGTCCACCAGTGTTTACCGATATAATAATTTGTTTCATAACGATGACAGTCGACAGCAGGGCAAATAAAATGTTATGCAGTTTCATGCTCCGGAGTTTCGAGTCGAATGAGTAAGAGTATTTCAAAGCAGCATCAAGGGGGACCTTTCCAAGAAATCGCTTTAACAAAGTTTGCTCTCATTCGTTTGTTGGCTGCAAGAGTTCGATTGACACAAGGAAAGCAACATTTTTAAGATCAAAGCTCTCTGACAGCAAAATTTTGTGTGACGAAAAATGAACATTGGATCTAAAATATCATTTTAAGTATGATTAAGAAAGTAAAACATTTATTACGAGAAACTTTAACACTTGAATGTCACCTTTTTACGATATGTTTTTCGTTTAACACGTTTTTAGCGCTGATGTTTTTGCTTCCTGACAAGTGTTGTTTTTGTTGAAATAGCTCTTATTTGATCGCCCGAAGTATCGTGTTCAAATACCTCGTTATATTAATTAAAATGGAGACAAACTTGTAGATTATTTTGTGTTTCTTTCGAAGTAATTCAAAATTAGAAAAGGTACATCGACTATGCTAAATATTTCGAGGAGTTTCTACACATCAAAACGGCTGACAACCTTGTGCTTCGTACATGATATGTGGTGTGAACAGAACATTAGTTTTATGATTCATATGTAACGATAATGCCAAACTGAGTCACATTACAGGTTGCATTGAGTACAAATATTATATTTGCTGCAATTTCAATATATCTTCATGAAAGTTTTGCTGCATATCACTATGACGGTCAGTACTATATGCATATGTATCAGAATAATCCTGCTTTATTATTTCTATGGCTAATCCATCACAGTATTAGGCTACTTTATTGTATTATTAATATAATAGAACGCAGTATAACAAACCAAACAATACAGTATTGCATTTCTGTATAGCAGGATACATTTTACAATCGTAGTATCTTGACATTTAATTTTTACTCCTTTATTGGATGTTACTGGTGCGAATAATATACTTTACTAAGCAGATAACAACGAACAAGTTACCAAGTTGCAAGGGACAATCAGTCGCACGCATTCAAAATGCAATGTGCGCAAAAAAAATAATTACGGTTCTTCTAATAGTGAGTTCCGTAAACAACGGCTTATGTTCACTAGGTCTAAAAAAATAGTTGCACCATTTCTACCTCAAATTGTTAAAGATTTTTCTTTGAAATAGAAAAAAACCGAATACCTTTTGGGAATATTATAAGGTTACTTTTTGCCTCAGACTGTCGACGAGTAGCAAAATGTTAGAATCTTAATGGATAGTCTGTCGTTGCTACAACAGAAGCGAACTATAATAGAGTCCGATGCTGTCAAACTCTCTTTTGCCGTCTGATGCTGGCGAAAACACAATACCTCTTGGTCAAATAAAACTATCTGCCAAAGAAATACTGGAAGTAAGCGTAAACTTCACCAATCACAATAAAACTGACACTGAATTTCTTAGCACATTTTTTCGGCAAAACATTTCTAAATAAATAAGTTACCCCTTTACGCGTTTGCAGTGCTCACCAGTCACAGTGGCGGGATAGTTTTGGTTGATTCCAGTTCTAGCAACCAGTCATTATTGTTTCGCTCGCGTAAAAGTTTGCGCTCTGTAATGCCATGTCAACACTCTTTCCGCGATAATCCTGCCGTACACCGAACAGCGTCAATCAAAAACAATGCCCCTGCACAATGTGTGCACATCACCCAAAACGTAAGTATCTAATTCATATAAATCTAAACAAAATTACTTGATCAGTGGAACCTTTGCAACTAATTACACAATACACAGAATAAACAATCATATATCGACGTCACAAAGTTATAACCCTCACAACACGATATGACGTGTACAGAGATTTTCGCTTAAAGAAATCCGTCAAATCTCCACACACTAATAGAGGTTTAGATGTTAGCCTGGATGACAAGAAGATTAGGAGGAAAATTCAAAAGAATGTATTACCCCGAGGCAGTTTGCAATCCCCTCTTTTATTTAATATCTATACTAGTGACCATCCCTTGCATCCCAATGCCAAACACTTCTGTATGCTGATGACCTGGTAAACTCTGTACAGAATCCACTGTTTCAAAGTCTCGAAGAACAGCTGGAACGAGTGCTGTCAACCATGTCCACTTAATACAAATGCTTAAGGCAACTCTTTGAAACCCAACCCTTCCAAAACACAGATCTGCTCATGCCACCTGCTTTCAGAGACGCAAAACGGAAACTAAATGTTACATGGGAAGGCCATTGCCTGGAACCCACAGATCGGCTAAAATTTCTATGAGTCACTAAACTCTTACTTATAAGAAGCGCTTCCATGTAACTGTAACTGAAGTATGCACAAGGAAAAAAACCTAAAAAATTTATGTTGCAATAAATGGGAAGCGATACCGGCGACCATACTTACATCTGCTAAAGCACTCTGCTTTTCCACTGCAGAGTATGAAAGCCCTGTTTGAAACTAATCCGCACACTCAAAAAAAAAAAGTAGATGTAGGCTTGAATGAGGCTTGTTGGATAGTAACAGGCTGCATAAAACCAACCTGAACACACTCACTGTATAAAGCAGATGGTTTTCTGAACAGAAAACCGGCCGCAGCTCACACGAGTGCACAGAGCGATTCCAACAAGCGTTCGATGAGAGGCACGTAATGTTCGGGATACCAAACCTTCCACCTACAAAGCTAATCTCTACGACTCCCTTTGTTAGTCACACAAATATCTATCCCCGAAACTGGTACCTAGTCTCTGAGGAAAAGCATTCTGACGTCAAATTTGACTGGGTAAAATGGAGAACCCTCAATCGTATTAAAATCAGGAGTGGCTCCAGTAAAAGCTAACGTGTATAAAAGGGGTCTGACAACAGAAAATCGATGTGTATGTGAACACAGCAGTCATTGAATCATCTCTATGCATGCACACAGTGAAAATTTGTAACAATACTAGATGACCTACGGGCAGGCAGTGATATTGACAACTTTTCCAACGAATAATGCGCTTATGATCTCCGGACACAAAAATGTAAAGTAAGTACATAGAATGATTTAAATAGGATTAATTTGAGTTAATTCAACAAACATCCATTCCTCAAAACGTGTTCAATCATAATTAGTAAACTATTCCCTTTAATATAAAGCGTTGTGCCTGCAGATTGGACTCACCGCGCTGACTCGGCAACCTACGGCGATTCCGATAATGCCCGAAGTGCCAGTCACACTGACTGCAACGAAAGCACTGCTTGGCTAACCAGTAAACTTCAAATGAATAATCGAATTTGAATTTTTTCACTTGCATTGTTAAAAGAAAGTTTAATTGCGATGCCTGCTAAACTAATTGTCTGTCATGTAACAAAGATAAAAATTATAACGCGAGGTATAAATATAAAAAAAAGTATAATGTGATGTTTATTTAAATTTATATGCTGCTTCTTGATTATATGGAAGAATAGATGCAGAAATTCCTTTAAGTATCCAATGTTAAGTTATATACGCTGGAACATTTAATAGAACTAAGTGACAACATAACCTATGAATATTTTTGACAGAAGATAAGAATCAGAGAAAGTTTGCACGAAACTTAGATAATAGCGAAATATATCGGTCAAATAAATAGTAGTTATTCATTATTGAAATTACACTTTACGTAGAAAAGTTTTCGTCACATTAAATCAAATGGAGTTATTTAAATACGTCTTAACCAAATACTCAGCGAATAAAATAAGTGAAAGTTAACTAACATCCCTAAAAATATCAATAAAGAAGGTGATAATTAACCACTATTCGTTTACCTTAGAAACTTTTCAAGAACAAATTTCTACTATCACCGTAGGTGACACCCGCCATTTTTTACAGGCGTTTAATCAAATATTTCATTAAATATTTAGTTTTTTGTGTGCAAATAGTTTTACCAGAATCGCCATTTATACACACAACAAAAAAAACTAAACCATTTATTAGAAAAAATAGTTTACGGCCTTTCTAGCTATACGACTCCAATCATGGAGCGACAGCGGCGATCAGGGAAAGGAAAACAAGCGACGGCGGCAGCGGTGACCAGTGAAAGCAGAGGAAGGCCTAGGCCGAGGCCGAGGCCGCTGTTTACCCCGATGATGGATCGGATTGGCCCGGCCGCCTGGTCACGCCGCGATAAAGCCCTAATTGCCAGGTGACGCGTGACGTGACGGACGCGACGCCTTTTATTGGCTCGCGAGAAAAAATAAAGCGCGCGAGGGGAGCGGGCAGATAACGGAATTAGAGTATAATACGTGACTGATAGGGCTCAGCTTTTGTTCGTAGAACGAAGGGCAAAAACAGTCGCCCAGCGTCTACGAGAATACGCCCACATGCTGGAGGAGGGAAAAAAAAAAAAAAAAAATGAGGAGATTTTGCTGTTCGCATTGCTTAGAGACAGACTAGTAGTTTAAAACTACAAGTTCTACAGGAGATAATAAATGCTAGTCATTACTATGCTGATTTCGACCAACGTAATTGAGGTATCGAGACATCGTAAATTATTATATATTAATCTCGCTCTCCGCGATTGGATGGTAAACGTATTTGCGTGCAATTTCAACCCTCTGTGCAGTTTAAATATCCACAATTTCACAGGGAATTGCAACATAAAATACACACACAGTTAATGTATGCTGACGTACACTCTTATTTTAACAGTTTTTGATGAACATTAATACACCGATCATCAATCGAAATTAAATAGTATCCATCCGAAGATTGCAAGTTCTTCCGAGTGGGAAGTTTAATTTAGAGAAAGTCTATTCAGTCAGTAGTACAGTTAATATCTGCACAACAATCACCAATCCACTATCACACATTAAGCGCTCTCCAAGGACGTATTTTACAGTTGTATATCACCTGGCTTATCTGACGTTGCGGACGCGAAAGCCATTATTTCTTTCCCGGCGAAAGCGCGAACTACGTATCCAAATGGACCCGGGAAATCTTCATAGCACATCACTTAGAGACAGAGCCACCATCACAAAATATCCGCGTTACTTCTGCGAGTTTCAAAACGTGACTGTCGTACAGCGAGGCGAGCTCGACGATGCGCCTCTCGATCAGTCGACTATCGATACATACACTTCAATAGGTGGTCACTAACCTATTGTAAGGTCACAGTAGGTCATATTTTAAGACATAGTGAATTGGTTGATTTGATAGTGGAAGGAACAGTCGAAGGTAAGAACTGTAGAGTAAGACAGAGATTAGAATATATGAAGCAGATAATTGAGACTGTGGGTTGTAAGGTGTATAAAGAGATGAAGGGGTTAGCACAAGACAGGAAGGGATGTAGGATTAGATCAAACCAGTCGAAAGACTGATGACAGTAAAAAAATTGCTTACTACTGCTAATATTTATGTATTTTAAAGAGTAGTACCTCTTTTCTTTCACACAGAACTACTTTTTTTCCTATCTTGCACTAATTTCTTCATCTCAACTTACACCTTACAACTCACTCCAATTATCTGCTTGATATATTCTAATCTCTGTCTTCCTCTACAATTTTTTACTTATACTGTTCCCTTAACTAACAAATTAACCAATCACACGTAACTCAAAATATTACCTTCCATCCTGTCTCTTCTTTCTGTAAGACTCTTCCATAAACTACTTTTCTCATGGATCCTTTCCAAAAACGCTCATTTCCTACCTTATATGTCCACTTAATTTTCACCACCCTTCTATAGCACCACGTTTTAAATGACTCAATTTTCGTTCTTTCTGGTATTCGTGAAGTCAACGCTTCTCTGCCACAAAGACCTATGCTCCATACACAAAGTTATAAAAAGTTCTTTCTGAGTCCTAGATATATATTTGAAACTAAAAATTTCTCTTTTTCGTGAAGGCACATTTTCCTTTTAACATCATTCCTACTTCGGCCATCAGTAGTAATTTTACTTCCTAGCAGCATTCACTCACTTCTATCGCATCTGATCCTATTTGTAAATTTAATTTACTATTATGCATATCATTTCTGCTACATTTCATCACTTTTGTCTTGCTTCTGTTTACAGTATGTTTAGTCCAAAATCTTCATTCAGTAATTTGTTCGTTGGATTCAGTAACTTCTAATATCCTCAGGATTTTCTGCTAACAGGGCAATGTCGTCAGAAAATAGTAGCATACTCATTTTTTCTCCTTGAACACTTAATACCACATTCAAATTTTTCTTTCACTTGCTTACTGGACTACAAGTAATTTATATTACGAAACATATCAAAGGATGCGGCTGTCTGGGGTCCCAATGTTAGGGCGTCTTACTGGAGATTCAACGGTCTCCGGTTCAAATCCCTGCCTCGGAGGGCATTTTCACAGACCCTTTACTCGACCTTCACCTCTGGCACAGCTTGACATGTAATGTGTAGTACTCCGGAACGCTTCTGTGATTCGGTTCCCATGTTAAACTGTTGTTACCCTTTATCCGTTAGGATTAGCAGATTAAGATAGGTAAGGTGTAAGGAAAGCGCCCTACCTGCCTTTGAAGGTTTAGTATGTCTCCTTCGAGAAAGTCAAAACAGCCATTTGGTTCAGAACTAGGCTTAGCTGATCGAAGGGTGATGAATTATTCTCTGAACATAGATGTCTGAAATATGTAAGGAAACATAGTTCCTTACATTTTTTTTTTATTATTATTATTTCAGTTTCATTGTTTTATGTTGTATATTTAAAGGTAAGATTATGTTTTATTTCATTTTGTAAAAGGAAAAGATACGTTAATAGTTACTATGCAAGAGCAAAGATGTGTGTGTGACAAGAAAATCTTTGGCGGAGGTAAATAACAGATGAGAAGCAGAGATAAAATTGATGGCGGGCGAAGGCATGAATTGGTTTCGTCGCTCGAATAGTAATCGACATAATAAGAGAGAATATTGAGTTTTTAATGATTTGTTGAATGTGTAATTTGTGAAGCAAATGATGATTGAAATATATAGAAAAGTGAAATGAAGTTTTTCTTAGTTTATTGTATGTTGTTTGAATCATACAGACCAATTAACTAGCAGAAACTGCAAGATTCCATGGATTCTGTGGTGAGTAATATCCACCCGAGGCAAATCTAGGAATCATATAAAAGGACGGTTTCTTACATGTGGCGAACGTGACGAGAACGCAGAACTAAGTAATTAGTTCGGTAATTAAAGAGCCAGCAATCTTCGGGATACGAAACAATAATGGATACGAGGACTTTGGTAATAACATCGGAGCGAGTAATTGACCAAATGGAAAGTGAAATGAGTGTAAGTGCAAGAGTTTCTGGAAAAATTAATAGCAGTATGAATTCGGGATACGAATGTCAAGAACGATCTATGGGTGAGATTAGTACTGAGTTTTTTCATGAGTCCCCAACAGTTACCGGAACCGAAAAGAAATTTTGCAGAGAAGAGATTTATTCCATCGAAACGATGCTGGCGATGATTTTAAAAAAACCAACAAGAAATTAAACAAGACATGCAAGAATTGGAACAGAGTCAGCAACAAGCAATACAAGAATGGAGGAGAGCACGTAAGGAAAAGCTAGAAGTTGAAACAGAAGAAGATGGAAGAGAAGAGAACAATGAAGATCAGCAGGAAAATGGTGAAAAACAGAAAGTAACAGAAGATTGCAGTGAACCAGAGGAAATTATTTCTACAGTTAGGAAAGTAGAAAAACAAGAGAATGAAAGGAAATTTCAGACGATTTTGGTGAATGATGATATAGGAACACATAGAAAAGAAGAAGACAATGAAGAAAAACCGATGCATGATATCAAGAGAAGAGACAAAGAGAACCAAGCAACAGAAGCAAAATACCAAGGAGAGGAATGGAAAGAAGAAGACAATGAAGAAAAACCGATGCATGATATTAAGAGAAGAGACAAAGAGAACCAAGCAACAGAAGCAAAATACGAAGGAGAGGAATGGAAGGAAGAAGTGATGGAATGTGATAAAAGGAAGAACATAGGCAAAGAAGTAAGAAAAATAATGAACTGGAAAGTAAGGAAGAGACGAGGACTAAATTTGGAGTATGAAGGCAGAAATGTGAAAAGACGTAAGTCTAAGGATGTGCTTTACACCATCAGGGATACTACGGATAACAAATGAGTTTTTAACCTAGATGGTGGGGGAAAAGAAAAGTTAACATCTATTGTTTTGTTGTTCAATTGTATTCATTTATATGTTGTGAGATTGTTGCGTTTAAAAACATAAAGGATTTGAAATTGTACAGAGAAAGAGTGGAGCGATGACCATTGTACAGAATGAATGAAACATTATAAGGAATATTATGTAAGAAGTAATCACCAAAAATTTGATTGACACAAATTTTTGTGAAAATTGGCCGAGCGGATATGTAAGGAAACATAGTTCCTTACATTTTTTTTATTATTATTATTTCAGTTTCATTGTTTTATGTTTGTATATTTAAAGGTAAGATTATGTTTTTTGTGTGTGTGTTTAATTTATTTCATTTTGTAAAAGGAAAAGATACGTTAATAGTTACTATGCAAGAGCAAAGATGTGTGTGTGACAAGAAAATCTTTGGCGGAGGTAAATAACAGATGAGAAGCAGAGATAAAATTGATGGCGGGCGAAGGCATGAATTGGTTTCGTCGCTCGAATAGTAATCGACATAATAAGAGAGAATATTGAGTTTTTAATGATTTGTTGAATGTGTAATTTGTGAAGCAAATGATGAGTGAAATATATAGAAAAGTGAAATGAAGTTTTTCTTAGTTTATTGTATGTTGTTTGAATCATACAGACCAATTAATCTAGCAGAAACTGCAAGATTCCATGGATTCTGTGGTGAGTAATATCCACCCGAGGCAAATCTAGGAATCATACATAATAAAAGGACGGTTTCTTACAAATATCAGTGCGCTCTACAAAGGCAACCTTAAAAGAATGCTTTTATCAATCATGTTTGAGAAAGGGTAATTGCTTCGTCCATCCGGCACCTAAACTTTTTTATAGCATAATAAGAACTAGGAAACTTTGTATTTAAATAGAAATGCGTTTCTCCAAAACCACAGTCCAACAATGCTATCGTAATATAATGTTGTCCGGTGACTAGCCGAGTGAACAAGCTGTTTATATGCGATATTTTGGCGCTAGAGAATTATATCGTGTGTAAACACGTCGTGAACTCGGCCAATAACCTGAGAACATTATATTAATTCTGAACGCCGTTAAATACGTTGTTGTTATGAATTTAAACGTGAATTTTCTTGTGAATTTTGATATTTGAATCATCGAAATGAGATGTTAAGATGACAACTGAGTTCCTTATTTTTAGTTGCAGAAAGTGTAACCATGACAAGAGATAAAATAGTGTGATGATTAATGAGATTTACGAGTTTCACCTTTTCAATAAATCAATTACAGGATTTTAAGTACTCCATAAGTTTATATCAATATTATTAGACATCACAACTAAATTTTAAATCTGCATAATAGACGAGACCGCTTGCACACTAAACAGCAGTTAAGTAGTAACTGGTTTGATAGTGAATTACAGCTTACGGTTTACCTCATAAATCCCACAAATTACTTTCTAGCGTTAACAGCGCTCCTGAAAGAGGCCACGGTGTTTGGCCGCAAGCCAGGCGTCGTGTGCTGCGGTGCGTGTTTGGTTGCCAGCGAGCAGGGGCCACCGAGGAACGGTTATCTGCTCAATGTTTCTGGCACTTCCGGTCTCACTGAAAACACTTGCCCTATTGAAATGAAGCTGACTTCGTGCCAGGAGAACGTCGGCCTAAACAATTCTTGTACAGCATAACGCTTACTCTAATGGAATGGACCTCGTGTATTCCAGTCGAAATAAAACGGTGGTGTAAAGAAAGGAAAAAACTCCAGTTTCAGTAGGACACCATTTCAGTCAGCAAAAACTAGTTTACAGCTCAAGGCAGAATTAATAATATTATAACTACTACATCATCTGTCTGCATGATTGATGCATGACGGTACTATATAGATACATAGCATTGCTATTTTTCTCTCTTATGGTTTCACTCCTCGTCGATGTCAAGATCATAAGAGTCTGGAAAGGACTGGGAGCAAGGATCCCGAAGGAATTCGGCCATATTATTTATAAATGTACTATAGTGATTTTGGTAACCCATGGAAAACTGAAGCCTATGTGTCCGTAAGATAAATCGAATCGGCGTATTTTCGAGTACTATGCCAGAGCGATACCAATCACCCACCACCGTAGATTCCAGTTTCCACTGTTCCCAGTTTTTATTAAATTTTTCTGTGAGAAGGGTCTGTAGGATTTGCCTACCATTTCCAGAAGTGATATGTCACTAAGTGTCACTTGCCGTTTGTGTTTTATAATATGCCTACCTGACATAGTTTATTTTTGGAACTGTGTACGACTTTCATTTCATGCCTTGTAGATTCACAACTGGAGGGATGCTTGAATCCTTTCGTAGGAGGCGCACTTGACCTGGTTATGGAGGTATGATGTTCAGTTCCTTTCCTCCTAGTGCTTAAGAGTTTTTTTTTAATAGATGACTCTGATGTGGAATGACATGTGTAGTGTTCACATGAAGATGTAAGAAAGAGAATGGTGAAATCCGGTACCTGCTCGTCCGAAATACAAAAGAGGTAGGTGTCCATTATCACCATCAACAGCATCGTTTGTCTTCACTCCATATGCATTGCAGTGAGGGTCCGGATTTAACCGAAGGTTTTAGTTAATAATCTGGTGATTAGGAGTCGTGCACTACTACCTCTCCTGACCAGCCTGCCAAATTCTGATCAAAATTTCTCCCACAAACAGCCGAGTCTGCCGCTGGACCCCATCATGTGACCGAGCCAGTCGGACCAGTTGTCTTTAACGTAGAGGACTGAAATGAGAACGTTTGAAAAATTGGTGTGGAAGAAAGAATCAGTTAGTATGCTATTAAGACGTAGCTACAGAATGGTTCTGAGACTATACTGGGAGAAGATTTTTGGCTGATTGTAAACAAACACAGAGAAAATCGTAAAACGCAGCACAAATAACGCCAAAAACACAATAAATGTCAAAATTTGAACGGAAATTGTAGTTATTATCAGGACAATATGGTTAATGAAACAGAAAGAGCAAAATGAAAAATTTGTTGGTTTCAAAAGTTGATCTATACCTCACAAAACTTTTTTTAGGCTTATGGGAATAACATAAATGACTTAACATCTGTAAAACTTTATGTAAGGAAGGGCAGATATAGTAAACTAGCTGTTACCCGCGACTTCGTACGCGTGAACTTCGAATTTCGTTGCTTAAATTGGATATAGAAACATGTTCGTAACGTAAGATTTGTCCCAAAGAACACCGAATCGGCGTAATATGACAGGAGGAAAGTCATCACTGTATCATTTTATCGTTGAACGTGTCTCTTGAAGAGAATCAATTTCCAACATATTTAAAAACATAAAAACAAACGAAGGTGAGGGGATATAGGAGAGGGGCAGTTTAACTGAGGGTAGCTTTATTTTAGCTAGGTCTTTTCTTCTTTCTCCAGCTTGAGCATCAGATTCTTGGGTTCTAATAACTTAAGTTACTCGTGATCTTCTGGAGCTACACCATAGGCTAGGTTTACGCCCGCAAGGCATGTAACAAAAGAAGACAAAATAAACTGGTGCCAGAAGCTTTTAGGCAGACACAAAATAATAGTACAGTGCGAAGAAAATTGACGTCTATACTGAATAATAAGTTTTATCTCTAAACGAATTTTACTAACAAATCATGCACTTACAGACTGCGTGAGAAGCACAGCTTAGGCAACCAACATAACATTACAGACGAACGCACGCATCCGTCTGTCTGTCACCATTCGATAAGTTCTCAAAACTTCGTGACTAAAACTGTTATTCATACCAAATAAAAAAAAAAAAGTCCTGTGTCCTTCCTACAGATACAAAATATTTCCTTGTCAAATACCATCAATATGTTATAGCCATTTATTCGACAAAACGTAACAAAAAGAGGGAGAATTACTTCCGATAAGATTATTAGTGTATTTCACACATACACACTGACTGCTAGAGAAACAACAGCTGAGTGAGCAATACGGCGCAAAAAAATGTACACCCTCAGCATTGTTAGACCATGTACGATTTGCAAACCATTGCACTCCTAAATTTGTTGTATCTTCAGTTTAACATAGAATCAGAAAAAGTGACCGTTCAGGAGTGGTTCATACGATCAAAAGCAATTCTTAAAAATCTTTACTTCCATCGGGATTTGAACCGTAGACCATAATCCAAACATTAGTAAGCAAGTGCGTTAACCACTGAGCTACCAGACCGCTATATGGTAAGGTACTACAGAGACTTACACATCCTAAGCGTCTGTCTATCGCCGTTTCGGTGATTTTTCAAAATTACATGACAATGTGTGTTATTTATACAGAAAAAGTATCCCATTACCTTCGTAATTCCAAATCACGCCTCCTCGTCAAATTTAATCACGATTGGACGATCAGCGAAAGAAACGTAACAAACAGATAGACAGAGAAACAGAGTTTCTTTCGCATTTATAATATTAGTATAGAAGATACTGAAGTGTTTATAATGCAGCAATGAGAAACCACGTTAAATGTAGCGAGGAAGTACCAAAAGAACGTATTCTGTTGCACGAAGAACGCTACAGGAAGAAAGCAATGAATCAGATATACAGTTTGAATTAGGTTATTATTACATAGTATAATGGAAGCAAAGAACTACGAAGGAAGAGAAATGTTATATCATGCGAGACAGGTATTGAGCGTGCATGTTAGTATCAGATCAAATTGAGATAATGAATGGACTGTCTGATGGTTATGTTACGTGACACAGGATTGAGGGTTTAGCGATATTCAACGGTCCTTCAGTTGTAACATAGCTTTATTTTGGCGGTATCAAGATATTTCATGGGTGCTGTTGTCCCGTATCCACCAAAAGTTCGTTGTCTTTATCTGCAAGTATCATTGCTTTAGATTAGGTCACATCAGAGACGAAATTAGTCTTAAATGTAAATTCTGTAAAATGTCTTTAAAGTCACAGTATATTTACTTCATTGTTTAACAAAAATAGAGCAAATATAGTCAACAGTCAAACGGAAACAGAGCCGCAGCCAGTGATGTTTTTTTGTACGGACGCACTGAAATTTTGCTCCAAACCGTAGATCACAGATACTCTTAAATAATATATACGGCTTTTTAATTAGATTTTATGTAACACCTGACCGTTAATGATAAGTCATTGTCCTATTTAAAGAATTTTACTTTACTGCCAAGACTGAGACAATTTATATAAACCTAGCATGGTGGTGTAACGGTTAGCGTTCTGGCCATGCATTCGGGAGGACGGCGGTTCGAATCCCCGTCCGGGCATCCAGATTTGGGTTTTCCATGGTTTCCAAAATCACTACAGGCAGATGCCGGGAAGCTTTCTTCAAAATACCATGGCAGAATTCCTTCCCATTCCTTGCCCCCCATCCTTCCCGTCTCTAATGACCTCGCTGTTAAGAGACGTTAAGCAGTTTAAAAAAAATATCTATAAATCAGCTCTTGATATTGTGTTGTCTCACATCCTTAAAATCATAATAAAATGAACGTGGCACCTAACTAAGCAGAGACGAGGTTACAGTCTGTTATTACGGCCTACTCAGAGAGAGTGTTATTCCGTCTGACCTTTGTGTGAGGCAAGATGGAGGTTGCACAAGGCCGCAGTCCCGGAACTAATCGCTCTACACCTGTTTCAAAACGACTTCTAGATAGCTATCACTTTCGTTGTCGCTGTAAACTCTGGAATTAGTAAACCCATCAAGCTCATAATGAGTGTTAAACGTACTCAATAACAAGTTCATGTCACTAGTTTATTTGTGTGTGTTAAAGCCATTATTCCTATGTCAAGTGTGAGGTCTTTATTAAGATCCAAAAACTAGATAAATGGAACACACTAAAAAGTAAATAGAATAAAATACGTATGTAATAGAGAATCGCTGGGGCAAAAGAGCAGTAAAATACTTATCCTATCAATCTGATAACTACGTGTGATTACAGTTTTTTACCAGTTTTAACCTTCTTTCGCCTGATGGGGTAGGAGAGTGTTGGTATCTGCATATCAAAAGTAAGTGACGATTCATCACACCTCAAAACGCAAATGTGAATGTACGTTGTAATATAAAGCCTATCTTAGTATACTTACATAAACAAAACGTCCTGCATGGTAATCCAAAACTGATATATAACTATAAGTAATATTATGATTGCTATGTAAGAATAATTTCGATAAACGTAAAAATCATTATATTCAAAAGTCAATAACCAATCACAAATTACGGCAAAACTGTACGCTGAAGATAACTCGACGAAAGGCGAAACGCGTCCAGAAAATAAATAATATCCAACAGTTGTACTGGCGTATTTATTAAATAATAATTACTAGTGTAATTCATCTATCTTCCGCTACATAAATACTTCTGCTGAAAAGCATGTTTAAATTGTGAAATTATTTTCCACTTTTTGCTTAAAAATGTGTATATTTGTTGTTTCCTTTAAGTTCTTTAAGATTTAGCTCTTTTAAAGTATAGTTTACGTATTCTGAGGAGAATGGTGAGTCCACCTTACAAGTATTTTTTTTTAATTCGGCATTTTTTCCCTTAACTTTGTGATTACCCTTTTTCTTTGCTTGTGGCTTTACTCCTCGTCAACGTCGAGGCCGTTAGAGCCGGGAAAGAACTGGGTACAAGGAACGCGAAGGAATTTTGACATGGCATTGTGAAGGAAGCATCCCGGCATTCGCCTGGAGTAATTTAGGGAAAACTATGGAAAACCCACATCTGGATGGCTGGATGGGGATTCGAGCCAACGTCCTCCCGAATGCGAGGCCAGAACGTTAACCATTCACCCACCACCCTCGGTAATAGATTACCCGTTCCGACGTACCAGTACAGCTCTTCAAATAAAGTTACTCCGAAACGTTACTCCCACGAGCGTAACTGTTGGATCCTGTGATTGATTGGCAAATTTAATCTCCATGTCAATTTTACCAATCTAAAAAGCTGTTTCCCTGCAGTGCGTCGTTACACGTGCTTATAAATTATTAAACAAAACTGTTGCCTCTTAAAAGTGTAAGAATTTCGTTGTTACAATAGTTAGAGCAGTGCGATCTTGCGTGTCGCCCAGGAAGTGAGTGAGTATCTCTGGTTGTTCTGTTGCGCGCGCGTGGCTGGAACCGATAGCGACGGACTCTGTATCAGGGCGGCTCGCGTGACTACGCCTCCCGGTCGGCGCCTGCGGCTCGCACAGAAGAGGAAAGCTGGCGGCACGCAATGGCAGGAAAGATTCTTTTCCGTTGCTGTTATAACTTTCAGTTATTTGGTCACGCAGGCAGCTCCAGGGGTGTCATTTGTATATTAGATTCAAATATAGATCGTACACGAAACTAGCGTTGAACCGCAAACCCAGGCATAAGCTTCGCATTCTAATCGTATAATTAAAAAGTACTATATGGAGAGTTTCTGCAGTAGTTCTCGACATTTCACGTTTTAGGTACTCAGAACACTCAGGGGAACCATAATCTGTCAGAGAATTCAGTATGTGCTTTTTTTAGTGAATACAACGTTGTAGTTTATTGTTTGAAACGTTACTGAAGTGAACTACACTTAATGGTTTCTTGAGGTTTATTACAATGTACACAAAACAACTGGTAAACAATAAACAAATGTGGTTACAGTTATCGGATGACCGTCGAGAAATTTAGCCTGGTCCTGATCCGGGGTAGAGAGAGACCGCTTCTACTTCTCGCGAACTTCCGGTGGTCTGTAGTTGACGCTGGTTCCGCGGTTAGGCCGGAACTGTCGGTGGAGCTGCCGGCTACGCTTATATAGGCGGCCTGGCGCAGGAATACAGTTGTGTGGTAGTACGGCGACCTCTGTAAGAAAAGGTCCCACTTAGCCTCTAGATGATTCTATTTATTTTCCTGGTTTGTTTTGATGCCTCTGCGCCTGTTTGGAGTCGTATATGTGTCCCGGCGTGCAGGCGCGTTGTGTTTGAGGTCTGCCTGGCAGGGGCCTTTACTGGCAGACTGAACAGTTACGCCTGAAGAAATCACTATCTTTTGACAAATCAACATGTAATCAATATTTTCTACAAAAAATGTGGTGTGTTCCCGGCTGTCTGCTTCTTTAGCGTAGGTGCTACAGTGTTGCGTGCATTGTATCTTTCATGCGTTCCTCCACGTAACTGTCAGATAAAATTTGGAAGACACGTTAATATATACATAATTATCATATAAATACAGTGAAGAATGCTGGCTGAATGGCTATAAAGTTCAAGAAGAAGAAAAAAAGAAAACATAGTGTGAAGGTTTTCTTATATCTATATAAGGAGCAAACGTTTGATAATGTTAGGTGAGACAACATGTTCAAAATTTTAAAGAATTCAGGTCTAAAATACAGAGCTAGAAGAATTCTTTATAACCTTTATAAGAATCAAGTAGCTATACTAAAAGTAGAGAATCATGAGAGACATGCATCAGTTAAAAAGGGTGTGGGACAAGGTTGTTGTCTATCCCCGTTAATATTTAACTTGTATGTAGAAGAAGCAATAAACGGAGTGAAAGAAAGATTTGAATGTGGCATTAGTGTTCAAGGAGAAAAAAATCAGTACGCAATGATTTGCTGACGACATTGTCTTGTTAGCATAACAAGCTGAGGGTATCGAGAAGTTACTGAATGTCATGAACAAAATACTGAAGGAAGATTTTGGACTAAATATAAACCATGAACACAACACTGAAGGAAGATTTTGAACTAAATATAAACTAAAGCAAGACACAAGCGATGAAATTTAGCAGAAATTATACCAATAGTAGTAGGTTAAAAATAAAAGTCGGGACGGGTGCTATAGGAGAAGTTACTGAATTTTGCTACTTAGGAAGTAAAATTACAACCGATAGCCGAAACATGAATGATGTTAAAAGCAGAATAGCACTAGCAAAAAGTGCTCTCATGAAGAACAGAAATGTTTTAGTTTCAAATATTAATCTAGGGCTCAGAAAAACTTTTTAAAACTCTATGTGTCGAGAACCGCACTTTATGGGAGCGAGGCATGGACTTTAGGAATACCAGAGAGAAGGAAAATTGAAGAATTTGAAATGAGGTGCTGTAGAAGGATTCTGAAAATTAAGTGGGCAGACAAAGTACGAAATGAACGAGGTTTGGAAATGATGTGTGATGAAAAAAGTTTGTGGAAGAGTCTTACAGGAAGAAGAGACAGGATGGTAGGTCATATTTTGAGACAGGCAGGATTGGTTAACTTGTTAGTGGAGGGAACAGTCGGAGGCAAGAACTGTAGAGGAAGACAGAGATTAGAATATATGAGGCAGATAATTGAGGATGTTGGTCGTAAGAGGTATGTTGAGATGAAAAGGTTAGCCCAAGATAAGAAGGGATGGTGGAATACATCAAATCAGTCTAGAAACTGATGACAGCAACAACAAAAAACCAGGGGTATGCAAATAGCGACTCGCGGTGCATATGCGACCTAACAAGACAGTCAGTAAAATCTGCCTTGTTTGCAATTGATTATATTCCAGCAATTTATTGAAATGAATATGTCATTGCATGGAAGGGGTTGTTTCCACGTGAAATGTGGAATCATATAAAATCAGTGAAAGCAGAAAAAACTAGGTCTATTTGCAAGGCAATCAGGTGAAGGCAATTTTTGTTATTTTCCTGTAGTAGGAAAAAAGAAAGTGCCTGAAAGGGTTTCAGCTAAGATTACGGATCATCTGCATAGTTTGAAGGACGAAGTAATAAACTATCCTCGCATTCGGGAGGACGCCGGTTCGAGTCCAAGTCCGCGCATCCAGATTTGGGTTTTCCTTGGTTTCTCCAAATCACTCCAAGCGAATGCCTCGATGCTTCCTTCAAAAGGCCATGGCCGAATTCCTTCCCGTTCCTTGTCTCCATTTCCATCCAGTCTCTAATGACCTTGATGTCGACGAGGTGTTAAGCCGTAAGTAAAAAAAAAAAAGGTCATAAAAAGATGTCAGAACTCTCAGAAAATTCAGCCGACATTCAATTTGTTCTCTTATTCCATCACAGTGACAGAGTATATGATAAGTTGCGGCTTGAACTTCATGACATACAAACAGATCACATTGTGAAAGAAATGTTAAATTCTATGATATTAGTTGACTTTTACGAATCTTTGTCTGCTGAAAATGTATGAAGAAATCTGTTGGGAAAACGTTTTCTATATTTTGGTCTGAATATACTATTTCTAAGCCAATTATTTTGCTTGAAGACCAACAAGAGTTAATATAGATACTCCTTGACGAACATTGACTTGCTTGCTATGATTAGAATCTCAAGAAACAATTATCTTTCCTGACTTCACAAAACTGTTGAACGCTGAGACAATTGTCCTAATTAACTGAAATTAAATCTGCTTGTTCCTTAAGATCATATGTAATTAGCACAGTAAGAAATTGAATAAAACCGCCATTATTTGATTTATATTTATTGACTTTATGGAACAATTTATACCATTTCAGAACTAAAGTTTAAAAGGTGCGGCTGAACTACGCTTCCACAAAAAGGCCCCCGAGACAAAACAATTACCCACCCCTGATCTATACAATGTAGGTAGCTATACCAGCGTTTCTCGAGTCTGTTCAACCTGAGTCTTGGTAAAATATCACTTCTATGGTTCATTTAAGACCTTTACCTACAATAAGACTCTCATAAAACCAGTTTTAACATAATCCTCAAAGAAACTCCGCTCTATTTGATGCCGACTTGGAACTCATTTAGTAAAGACAACTATAGTAACAAGGCAGTCATATAGTTTGGCTGACAGCTTCTTATCACTTATAGCAGTAAACAGTATGAGTACGGTACGTGTTTTAGGTGAACAAGTTTTTATGTCTTTTTTTGTAAAGACGTCTTTAATTCAGTTAGAAATGAATTTTTAAAACTCCCTGCTGACCACTTATCACACATTCGCGGGTCACAACTAAAGAATCGGTGATGCATACAATTCTGTAAGCGAGCTGTGTCTATCTGAGGGTTTGAGTAATCATCACGCACAAACTGTCTGGCGAAGTTGAAAGAGGTTTTCCCAAATTTAAAACTGACAACATAGCTTAAAATTGGTGAAACCTATATCTTACGGCCCTGCGTGAAAGGAGAATCCAGCAGGGAATGAAAACAGATAGGCACAACAGATCACACTGCGTCGCAGATCAATACTCATTTACGATATATACACCAAAGATCACGCTACAACAAAATAAATACTGCATCCTTGGAATCTATTAATATCTTTTTTTAATACCCAACTTTAGTTTTTTTTGCAAGCTTTCTTGAATACGGTACTTTAAATACAAGTCAAACATTAATGAAACCATAACACAAAATATCAACGGGCCAATAAACATAACAAAATTGTGGAATTTAATTTACGGTGTGGGTTACAAAGATACTACATCAGAAATGTTTATTCTCAGCTAGTAGAAGAAAAACAAAGAGCAAACGCAATACTACTCACACCAGCTAAGCAGCGGGAAAGTGCTTGTATGTTCTTATGCATGTCAGATATAGAGTAAAAAACTACTGGCGAAATTGGGGCGTTTTATATATATATATATATATATATATATAAATATATATAGATAATCTTCATGCAAAGTAAACAATATGTATATACATTTTTTGCAACATAGTCCACGTTGTCCTGAGAAGGTTTAAAATTATTTGAATCTTTGATTTGGCCAGTAGAAAAAAAGCACGACGAAATAAACAAAATAGATTGCATGTGTTACCATCACGAGCTACTGAATCACCACAACAAGTCGAGGCGCGAAATCAAGTAAGTCGACAAAGAATTAGAGAATTAAGACAATATTTGTCATACAATGATCAAAATGAACAACGTGGCAATTGTAGATTACGCACGAAAATTAATCCATTAAATCAATTGGCAAAAATTGATCGTATTGCATTCCTGAATAATTCGGAAACTTAATAAATAACACACTGTATAAAATTACAAATAATTCGACCAGGATCATTCATTCACAAGAAGAATTTGTTCAATTCATATTTTCAGCTATCAAACAAAATTACAAAAGTCATCAATAGTTAAGTGAACGTGCAATATTACCTGTAAAAAATATTGAAGTAAATTTAGTTAGTATCAGCGTTCAACATATGTTATTTAAAAATCAGTAGATACTGTTATTGATCCTTTCTCGTGTACGAAAACCAACGGATTTGTTTGTATAAATTCCAAATGGAGTCACGAGACACATTGTACATCCAAGAGATTGTCAAGAGAGTTGAATAAATCAGTAATCACAATTTAGGTAACCCAAAACATAAAAATAATAATGTATATGTATGTACCTAATTTTAATTAAATACAGAAATTGATATCACACTTTTAATTGTGTTTATTTGATACAAATCATATTTAGGAATAACGAAGCATTGCCGGGTCAGCTAGAATTAAATAAACGAGTAAGACTCATAGTGCAATAAAACAGAAGATATTAAAAAGAACCAGTGTTGCACTGGGCACCGTAAAACGCTGTAACTTTAACAGTAAGGGTAACTTTGACAGTGCGCGGTGGAGGAACAGGAAGAGTGTGATAGGTACAATGCGGTCACGTGACTTACCAAGTAGTTCAGACGTGTTCGTCGTTGGTGTTTGTAGTGTGGTGCGTAAAGGCAGTTTCGTATTGTTTGGATGCCTTGTTTTCGTAAGTTTTTATTATTATTTACGTAAACATATTTAGATTTTGGTAGATAAAGACATATAATGCGTGCATTTATGATTTAATCGATGGTTTATATTATTTTTCTTCATGAACCAGGTACACAGATATCTATAACACGCCAAGATATCCAATAACCAATGATGTCCCAGAAATGGAAAATGATAACTCAGTTGTTGAAATTGTCTCGGCTACCGAGGATGACCCGATCTTCGAACCTATCCCCCCAACTTCTTCATTGCCACCTACGACAGGCCAGTCTTCTTCTGATGACGATGTTCCTTTAAGTGATTTGTCTCGCAAAAGGAGATTAAGGGGCAAGCAGAAGAGTAAGGAGAGGGGCAAGAATGACAACAACATCTGTAACATTTACAAAAATGTGATTTCCAGTTCTACCACCATCCTGTGACTGGATTTGTTGCATCACTTGGAAAAATTGGATTTGTTGCATATGTAACAAAGGCTTAACCAATCTGTCCTATGAATGTATGGTGTGTGAGGATACATATTAATAATTATTTTTAGCTTTTTCTATTGTTTTTCAAGTATTTTACGTTTTTTTTCCAACGTTGATTGTTATAATACTAATAATGTTAATGTTTGTTGATTCAAAAGATAATAATTACCTACAAGACTGATTAAGCGCCTCTAATTTTTTTTAACCTAAGTGATAGTAAAAACGACTGATTGATCTCCGTAACTCTTTGTTTTTAATTCAATTTCCCCTATAATGCATAAAATATTAATATTTTTTATCAAAATGATGTTAAAGTAACCCTTACACTTTAGACCTTTGACATGAATTGCATTTTAATGCCTTTTCAACACTACATTCTGGGTATCTTTGACACACATATGTACATGTAATTGTTGGGGGCCTGTAGAGCTTGATATTGGTATGAGTTTGATAGCCAAAGCACACATTGTTCTGTTGTAGCAAAAACATCATTAATCTTGGGTGTTAAAAAAAAAAAAAAAAAAAAAAAAAACTACCGAAACACGTGCAAAGTAGCCCCGTTTTACGGTACGTTGTTTAATAGAAAGTTATTAATCTTCCATGTTACACCGATAAATGATAAAAATCTCCTTGTAAATTGTAGTTTAATCCCCTTAAGACATGGACTTGTCTACAAACTATTATCCGACACTCCAAAAATAGTTGGATATTACGTATTACTCATTCTACTGACACTGGGAGGAGTAAGAGACAGAAAAAACGAACTAGTTTAGGGGAATTATGCAACTTTACTTTATTACAACCAATTAAATTTATTTTTGTAGCCAGAAATAAGGCCTGAATATTCAGAAGAGTAGAAACGTTACCAACTACAGATACTTACAGCCATATAACCGACGCTAGACCAGACCAAGATGTAGTGTTCTCATCAAAGGTTGCTGGGTAAGTACTAAAGGCATTGGCGATATTAAGTTATTGAATGCATCTCAGGCTTAGAAATAACAAATGCTAATTCTCTTTCTAATGAATTCTGTCAGCAGTACCTCGATTGGTTTGATGCAGTTCTTCAACTCTTTCTATCATCAGCCAGCCACTGTATATCAAGAAACGCATTACAACCAACGTCATCAGTTATGTGCTTCATATCCTATTCTTTGTGTAGCTCTACAGTTCGTTCATCAACTGTTCCCTTCACTAACAAGACAATACGTCCCGAATGCCTGGAAACATGACCTACCATTCTGTCTCTTCTTTTTTGGAGACTCTTCCTCGACAATCACTTCCTTATCCGTCCACTCAATCTTCAACATCCTTTCATCAGACTACATTCTAACCGCTTCAATATTATTCATAAAGAACAAACTTCACTTTTATAAAGTGCTGTGCTCTTTACGTAATACTCATGACATTTCTTTCTGTGACGCAGTTCAATTTTTGAATCTAAAAGATTTTTATTTTTCAAGTACGAGGAACAATTGTTTGTAAAACACTCCTAAGCTTATTTTTGCTACACCCATTATTTTTCTAAGTAATTTTAGCAAGTTGGTGAACCCATTACGAATTTATCTTTTAACTGTATCAGATTAAAATTGACTAGAACTTGCACAAATCAAATTATATGAGATGAATATATATAACTTCATAACCGACAGCCTGAATGGGAGCTATGGCGTTTGATACAAGGCCACAACGATACGTATCGCTCTAGTAGTCAATTGAACACTCTTTTAAACGTTTAGAAGTGTATTATTCCTTCTATAATCGAAGCAGAATGTTAAAAAAAGAACGAAAACATTATCATTCACTTTTTTCAGAATTTTTTCTTGATTCCTGGGCAAGCAGTTGGGTAGTTTTCGATGGATATGCTTGGTTCACGGCGCCGTTCTTAGATGTTTCACTAATGCGCAATGGTTCTTTCTTGGCTGTACTCTCCATATTATATAACACCTCTTGGCGTAACCTCGTTTACTTAATTGTTCTATATATATTTTTATTTTATTTTATTTCATAAAGGATCATGCGTTAAACTCAGGGTTTCTAATGCGTTAGTGACATGTGCAATTTAACCTCCTCATTTGCAGTCAATACATAGTCAATTAAGTCGTTATCACAGGAACCACGGTCCTCAGAGTAATTTCAATTCCGGATAACTCGATGCGGATGGTGCTATCCCGCCGACATTTGGACTGCGAGAAATAACTTATTTTTTAAATGGATACTTAGTTTTTGACGGTTTAATTTCTCAGCTTTTTGACGCGACATCACAATTAACTCTATGTGACCCGAATTTATTCTTACAGGTCATAAAGATTTCTTTGCATTTTTTCCCTTGTATTTAGGTCTAATAAAACAAGAATATGTAAAATTTTCTACAAAATGTATTTTAGGATAGAAATTCTGAAATGATTAAAGTTGGTATTAATGGATCCTGTCAATGCACAATGAATTCTCTTCATCTTTTTTAAAATATAATTTTTGTTGATTGATACACAATTCAACAGTAAATTAATATAGAAAACAATTGAATTTCATTAAACAATGCATCATTTACTATAATATACATATATCTGGAATTGCTTCTGTAATGTGACTATGAATACATCTGGCGTGGAAGACTTTATCAAGCGAAGTGAATGATTATATTGTATTTTTGATATATAATTTTCAACTTGATTTGTCAGTTTGGTACTCTGGCCTGTGACTAACACCATCGTAACCTACATAAAAAATAAGGCATGGTGCTTTTTCTACCGTTTTCTTCTCCTAGGGTTCTAACTTTGGTGAGTCTGATGGAAGCACTTCTCTTCCTGAATCATTCCGTCCTAAAAAAAAGCCTGCTGTAATGTTATACACAAAATCAAACAGTAATGCATGTTACTCAACCTTCTCATATCAATGCCTTCCATTGAGGAATCATGCGTTGACAAATGGCATAATGATCATATGAAACAGGTTCCCATACAAAAAGAATGGCCCTTAATGTTGGAATGATATAGGTGAACAAACATGTCATGCAGATAAACACCGCCCATGAAAATATTTCATTTCTTTGTTATTGACGCCTGAAGAACATTCTCATGTTGTTCAATAGCTACAGACCACTATCTGACATTTTCAATTGGTTCTTGATCTTTGTAAGGGGAGAGAATTAGCATTGCCTTACTGTCTAAACCATTTCAATAATATAATGTTCTGATTGGTCTCTAATCTGTAAATAGGAAACTGAACAACTCATTATAAAAAAACACAAACCACCCACACAAATCTGAATCAGCAAAGAGTAGCTTCTCCGTGTGTTTCTTCTTAGCGTTCCAACCATCCGTATTCCAGCAACACGTACTATGATTCGAGCTAATTGTCAACAAGTGATCTATGGCCATGATGCTTAGGCACTCAAAGCTAAACGACTGTCTGTAACCTTTGTCCCCAAAAATGTCAAATTTTATTATATGCAAAATAACCGAAATAAGCTCATATGATGGTAGGTACTGAAGTAAATGAACATAGATCATGTTACATGTTTCACTGATATGTCAAGAGATATAACTGTTGTCAGAAGAAACTAGGTGATTTGCTGGATATCCCTTTCATCGCCGATGAAATATAAGGCTGTAAGTGAAATGTACTACATATTCATGACCCAATGATTCCAAATAGAATCACTTCTTTTTTTACTTCAAATATTCAGCTTGTATTTAAAAAAATTAATATATTCATAATATTCTCTAATTATACAAGTAAAAGAAAACAATTTTGTAATGGTATTTGTACATAGAACCAACCTACGACAGTTTCAGAAAGGGCCTAGTGCAGTCGGCAGTCAGTATGTCATACGTATGTCAACAATCAATGTAAAATTGCACTTCAATAAATTATTGTTTTCAAACAACAAGCAGTTGTAATCTATTAGAAAAGAAGCAACTACAAAGTAAGATGACATTTGGATTTGTTGGACATGCTGTACAGGTCGAGAAGGAAAAAGTTTAGTGCATCCACTTGGAATCACTGGTTCAGAAAGGGTTAATGATACTATTTAGCTCTTGGGAACGGGAACTGTGCAGTGTTCGAAAACACCCCAAAATTCTTCTTTACTTCTCTGTTTTTCGATGCAGCACATATGTCATTTTAATCTTGGGACCCTTGGCTGCATAATTTTTTAAACCTATGCAGTTATTTTCACGCGAATCGCACTCAACGAAACAGAATTTGCTTCTCGCAGTCAAGTATTTGTATCAAACTATATTAATAATCCTGCGCAGTCAATTTTTTGAAAAAAATTATTAAATGAGTTTGAATTCATTCATGAATTTTTATTTTTGATGTACCTTAAACGTGAGAATAAATAGGCTTTACTAATTTAAATAGATTAAGATAAGTTTTCAACTGCCCTAACCAATGTTATTAGCAATTTTTAAACCAATAGTGTACGTTTCTACCCGTGAAGGCACTATTTCCGTTTATTTTAACATTTTTACTGACTAGGAAATGCGTTGTAGACTCACCATGTAGCGCCTTCAGATATGCCTTCCCTGCTGTGATCAGCTGTCGAGCACCAGGATTGAATTTGTCCAATATATTCTGAAATAAAGAGAAAACATCAATTGCTAATGGGGTATCTAAAATGGCCAATTTAAAGTCTTAACATTGCGACAAAATATCACATCCATACTGTAGTGCTTGGATAGCGAAGCTGTTATACAGTATTTTAGATCCCCTAATATCTGGCCTGTACATTTTGGGATCCATAAATGCCTGGGAGATGTGTTTGTTGGTTACGCTACACGTTTGATGCAGGAGTTGCGTAGGTATAGCGGAGGGCCGCAGGAGTAAGACCGGAGCGGTAGCCCAAAGGGCGGCTTTGAAGTGTAAATAAAGTAACACAGCACGGAAAATTTCTTTTGAAGCCTGGAAGATCCTCTTAGACGACCAGGTTAGAAGGGGCAGTGTAAACTGCGGACGTCTTTCCACTTTGTGTGAACTAGCAGAGCGTGAGATGGCACACGTCAAAGAAGCACAACCCCCGCCACCAGATGAGCCAAAATTAACTCGCCTTAAAAACTTACCCGTGTTTTCAATTTCTGTAAGAATCTTTTTTTTTTCTTTTTTTCTTTTTTTTTCTGGTGACGGGGAAGTAATTCTTACTTAATGGGTCATTTCAAGTGCCATTTGTAGGGAGTCCAAATGTCTGAAGAAGTACACCAACGCTGTCTGAGGAGAATATTTAAAATAAAATGGCAAGGCCGTCGAACAAACATCAGTATACTATAAGAAGCGAATAATTAAACATCAACTTCGATGCGTCTGACATCTCACCTGAATGCCAAACAAATAATGTATTCATAACTAAAGAATGGACGATGAAATCAAGGAGGTCAAATGAAACTATACAGCGTTGTTGAATTTTTTATGGAGGTTCGTCATGTCCCGGGCCCTCAGATGCACCACAGGTTGCTATAGGCATCCAGAGCCTCTCTACCCAAAGGATAAGGTTGGGGCAAAGGACGGAAAGCAAATCGGCTATGGCCATTTAAATGAACCATCCCAGCATTCACCTGCAGTGATTTTGGAAAGCCTAAATTAGGATGGCACGCTGAATCACAAGACGTATCCTCAACAGCTAGCGACGCATTATCGCAGGCGTCGGATCTCCCAAAGATCTTAGCCCATACTAATAAAAAAAAAATCACAGGAAATAATAATTATCCTGTCCGCAGGCGTCAAATCTCCGGTGGAAAATCCATCTCACCAGCACAAAAATGCACGGGTTACTTCATACGCAATGGATGGTTCACCCCTAATGAGATGAACCCAGCCAAGCGGACGTGCTGATATAGCAAGAAATTAAGACCAGTCTTAAGAAATGTCACTTAAACAACATACAGCCTCTGCTCGATCTACATGACGGCGAATGATTAACGAGGGCTGCCGACATTCTGTAGAACAATGTCGACGACTAGAATGCGACAGAAGAAATCGTAGGAAGGAACGGTAGAAGACGAGAAGAGCTACTTCGCCACGTTCCCTAGCTGTGGTATGTGCGGCGCAGGTCATCACTGTGGCACTGCGGTTCTCTTTTCAGCCATTTAAGGACCCATAAATAATAAATTGAAAGATACATTTATACCCGCAAACGAATGAATGCATTGATAAATAAATGGTTCAATGATCACAAACGTTGCGGGTTGATAGCATACATTCATATCATCGGTTGTTAACTCCACAATTTTAAATTATCTCTTCCGGTTTCATATAAATAAAAGAATTCCTTAGCTTGTTATGAGAAGGAATGATTTGGATCTTCACGAAGAATGGTACAGTTATTCAGAAACCGCATGTCAGAAGAATACCACCGTATCAAAGTCTATATGGTGTTAGCGAAATCAAGAACAAATAAAAATTCAACGCTGCAACAACAATGTTCTATTATGATTCTCGACAACTACAGCCGTGTCATATCTGCCGATTGATTGGTATTGTTATTTAGAGTACAAATAAGCCACCCCCTTATAACCATATGCAAGGAGAAATGTATTGAGAACATCAGTAAAATTCAAACGATTCGTTTAAGAAAATTAACAAACATAAAATCAACAACCAGTTTTTAAAATAAACAGGATTTAATGGGCGAAGATACAGCGAAGAATGGTTTAGTTTCCTATATGCAAGAAGTAGTTGATGATAGCTACAACTATGACATCGAGAATCCTGCACAGGTACCAATTGAGTAGGCAATGACAAAATTGTTCAACTTAGCAGTAAAAAAGCAAGGTGAAAAGACATACACAAAGCTTGCAAATTCGGTTAAAGATGTGGTTGAGAAGATCAGTACATTGGAAATGTATTCTATTTCCCCATAAATTAGACTGAAATACCATCGCAGTATTAGTACAACGTTATGATCAGCTATATTGCCTCCGATGACAATGTTGTTAGACGAACTTGTGTGCGTCCATGTCTATGCTTTTCTGCCTACTACTGTACTAACAAAATACTCGTTACTCTGTGCACACATGTATGCATTCAAATATGGGTACCAAAATTCAGATTCATCACCTTTCAAGGGCCGGAAAAATTAGAGGCAAGACACACTTAAACACTTGAATCATTTTTGTTTTAATCACTGAGTAACTAAATGCCGCGCGCAGTATTTTTTACGTAGGTAATTCTGGCATGTACAAACCCACTCAAACGGTGTGGTATTGTTTTCACACTTTGAGGAGGTTGCGGAGATTTAAGGCCTTCTGTGTCGAATTGTACAAATTAAGTTCGTCGCGTGTCCGGGGAAAATCCATCTCAGGGAAGGTTTATCTCTTTGGGAGTTTGAGACAGTCGATCCCACACGCGGTCGAAGTTTGCTCCTCGCAGCGTCGTTTGGTCGATACGGAGAGAGGCCGGTCGGCGGAATGCTGGGCACGCCCTCTGCAGATGGAAGTCTGCGTTATGAGGGCTCGCGCCTCGGCATCTCTGAAAACGGCTCCTCCGAGCAGCCACAATCCCGTCACTACAGCCGCGGAATGCCTCTAGATCATCGGTTCCAAACTTTGACTAGCCTACCTCCCCATTTTCGAAAACAAATTACTCACTGCCTCAGTTTCAGAAATAATAATAAAAAAACCGCATCGACGCTACTTGTAATAAATGATGTAACACATTGTGCTCTAACAGTTTTCTCTCTTAACCCACGATTTGAAACACTGATTCGCTAGCGCCTCTCTTAGATAAAATTTACAATAACAAAATATACAGAAAAGCAAGGCTAAATTTCTAATACTACTCTATTACAAGATATTAATAATATTGGTGTACTGTTCACAGTTGATTAAAGAAACATATTATTAATGAAAGCACTGAGCTCGGAGTAATGACCGAGGGTGGTGGGTGAGCGGTTTATGCTTTGGCCTTACATTCGGGACGTCGGTGGTTCGAGTCCCCGTCCGAGCATTCAGATTTGCATTTGCCATGGTTTCCCCAAATCACTTCAGGCGAATGCCGGGATGCTTCCTTCAAAAGGCCATGGCCAAATTCCTTCCTGATCCTTGTTCCTAGTCCCATCACGCCTCTAATGACCTCGACGTCATCAGGCGTAAAGCCATAAGTAAACAAAAAAAAATCTGTGTAATGATACTAATCTTTGGATATTTGGTGCCTTATGAGCAGTGTTAAATCGGTGCATTCCATCTTCGACGGGCTGTTTCCTTTCTTAGCTACTGAGTTTGTAAGGTATGTACTGTTCATTGTCCTCACCGGAAATTATGATATGTGTTATAAATATATTTGAAATGTAGTGAGATCACAGAGTATGTATTTTTAACTTTGATAATTTAGGTTAAAGTTCAAGACGCCCATAAAGACAGTGCGGAGCACCTTTGAAAACCAGATCAAGAGAAGAGAAGAAAAAGAAATGGTTTTGATGTAAGCATGAACGGACAATGAATTAAATGAGAGAGGAAGTTTCGAAGAAGAAACACCCAATGAAGTTTATTTTGACAAGTAGTGTGTAAATCTTAAATGTAAAGCACAGAGCCCGAGGGAGTAATGAAAGAGAATTAACGTATGGTTTGTAAGACATTGTGTGATAATAGCAAGAAATGTATCATGAAAATAACAGAAGATAAGCAAATTAACCTGTTAATATGAATTACAGCAATAAATTATATGCTTAATGATTTAAGGAAACTGAACGAATTATTCAGAAAGTAAATAAATGATTGGAAACTTCAATGACATTAATGTAAATTCTTCAGATGTTAAGGTGTCGGATTGAACAAGATATTTAAAGGCAACAAGAAGCAATTCGAATATCAGTAAATATCTACTAAGTATACAATAGGAAGAAAGTAAAAATAAATAATACGTGACGCTGCGTAAGGATATACTGTCGAAAGCAAGGAAGTAGAGAAAATAGTGCGACGCACAAGTAGCAACCCCTGACTACACTAAATCCTATTTTGGCTAAGTATGATCGTGGGAATACAATTATCAAGTCTTTTGATGGATTCCTTAAAGCCGAATATAATACTGGAAAGCAGAGGACGGCGGTTGGTCCTAATTTGTCTTGTGCCGTAAACGCTACCCAGGATATCTTCAACTCCCACTGGTGGGCGCTACTGCCCCCGTTTGGAACCACTGTTCTAGGTCGTACTACGATTCTATGCGAAGTGGTTGATGGCCCAGCTGTGAAAATGACAGATTTATTACTAAGCTCGACGATCTTAGCTGTCTGAGAACTGTACAATTAGAAATAATGACACCAAAATTGTGAAAGAACTATATGGAAGTTTTTTGATAACATCTAAAGCTTTTACAATTTTACTTCAGCGTATATTTTAAGAAAAGTAACTTTCTAAACTAATTCAAAACCAACAGCGTAAGTAATGAAGTATGTTGTCACAACTAAAACGTAATGCGGAAGTTATAAAGCTGAAAAACTTTTTCCGTTAAAAGTTCTTCCTGAGTAGCGCATATCTATGGTGGGAGTCAATTATTTTGGAAACCGCCCGCGGTTGCCTTAAAAGCGCCCGGTGCGTGCGGCACAACACGTCGTAATGGGTCGTATTGCTTATATCGACTCACGGTCACCGACGCCTGATGACAGTGGTTGGCCGCCATAAGGGTCGATTGTTTTTGCAATTCAAAACGCCCATCTGGCGCATTCCCCGTGCCCATTCCAGCCGTCTCGCTCATTAATATTTCATAGACGAGGAGGCGGGCGAATTACACAGCCCCCGGTGTGTGGCGAGGAGTGGCCAGCATTCTTCACTAGCTCGCAGCACAATGGAGACGAAACGGCCTCCAGAACAGGTGACCCGTCACCACCTACCTTGTAACTACGACATTTCGTCCTCTGTTACACAATTTGCTAATTACTTTCGTGTGACTATAAAGAATAATTTTTTCACTGAAGTTTATGGTAAGACTAATAGAGAACCGGCGTTGCTGGAGGGCTAGATATGAAAGTTGTGATGTTTTATCCCATTTGATCGGAGTGTCGTAAACGTCGCTCCATTAACATTCACTTATCGTTTTCGAAATAGAAGTAAAAAAAAAAAAAAAAGTTGCATCTGTAAATTTGTCTTAAGAGATGGGAAGAAGTAGAACAAGTACATTTTTGTAAAGCAAACGTAAACATTATTTTTACAGTTATTTTAAAGCATACAACCACTAAGATCCTTTTACATGGGATAAAAAAATGTATATTTAAATGTCGAAACCCAAACTTTTTTTTTTTAAATTTAAGTTTCAAGTTTGAATTTCTAGCCCAACAATTGTCCGATCGCAATCGGTCGATCGTAGAAAAAAGCATATGTTATGGGCTTTCAGAATATCACTATCCGCTTCGCAATGGATTTCGAGATATTTGCAAAAACGTAACACTTTCACATGTAAAATTTGCTTAAGGGGGGGGGGGTGGTAAATGGGAAGAGGAGTTAAGTTTTTGTAAATCAAATGTAAACAGTATTTGTTTCTTTGTTTGAAAATATACATGCACGAATTTCCATCCAAGCTGCATAAAAACTGTAGGTTTGTTTAAAAACATTTGCAAAATTTAAAGGGGGAGGAAGTTGGTTTTTTTGTAAAACAAATGATCGTAGTATTTTTATCATTTTTTTAAAAGCATACGTGAGATAAAATTCATTAAGATCAGATAAAAACTGTGTGATTTCTCTGCCACCATATCTTAAAACAATTTTTAAATATCAAGTTCGAATTTTTAGGTCACTAATTATCCTATCGGAACCGCTACAGTGCCCATACACAGAAAAACTTTATGGGCTTTCCCTTCCCTACCATCTTCGAGATATTGACCAAAAAAATCTGAACCGTTTAACTTGTAAATTTTCATTTATGTGGGTGGTAACTGATAGGGGGACGGATTTTTAAACCAATTTTAGACAGTGTTTTTTCCTATTGTTTTAAGGTAAACTTATATTGAGATCGGATAAAACTGACAATATATTGACATCTTAAATTGTTAGATTGTGCTGTGAATTCATGTAAACTAGTTGTGAGAGTTTTTAAAAACTATTATTTGCTCTTAACATGATTTATGTAGTTAAGTTGGAATTATCTATCTATTTGGCGTGTTGTATTTGTGATTAATTTCAGTAATTACAAAATGTTTACTATGTGTAAAGCAATATTAAACATCATCAAATCATCCACATTATTACTTTCATCAAGTAATTTACATTTACCTGAAATAGCAGTTCAATGGTATATGTGTATCAGTCTTGAAGATATAGTGAATTACTTAATAAAAAATTGAGTTTTTTTTTTTTCTATTACTCCATACACTATAACTCCGATGATTCGTGTTAATACAGTTATCAGCATTTCCCATTCACTGTAAATAATTTTCATTTCTTAACGACGTTACAACAGCAGTATTGCTCTCCCCTATGCTCTATAATGAGACGGTTAATGTTATCAAAAAGTGCCAGTCAATGTTCATTACTGACAAAAAGAATCCTTTCGTTCGGGAGTACAAAGTAAACATTTCAATTATTGACACTGTTGATTCTCTGAAATATTTTTGCGTAAGAGTACAAAGAAATGGGACCTGCACATAATTTCCGTCGCAGGTATTGCTAAGTCTATGCTGTAGAATTTAGAAAAATTGTAGCTCTTATACAAAGGAGATAGCTTAGTAATCCCTCGTGCGTCCACATTTGGTCTATAGCTGTACAGTTTGCAGTCCACATTGCAAGGTATTCATTGATTGTATAGTGAAGGTGCAGAGCTGCTTGCTGCAGTCTTTACGAGAGCGCAACAGAACTCATACATAGATTGAGTTCGGATTATCTGGCAACAGACTACAAAGGATTTGATTGAATTTATTGGTAAACGTGGGATTAACACCTTACATTTACGAGTGCGACGAAATACTTCTTCACCCAACTACTAGGGTAACAATGACAAAAGAGATCAGGTTAGAGAAATTAGGAGTCGTACTGATACTTATATGACTACTTTCTTCCCTCTTGCCATTGCGATTGGGATGTACAGAGTTAGTTCCGGTGCAAGGCACTCTCTGTCACCAACAATTTTGTGATATTCAGAGTATAGATGTAATGTGATTCACGGTACAAAGTTTGTATACAAAAACTGTGAGCTACAAATGAATACACAATGGAGTAAACGCTGGCAAATGTACGGAAGGCAGAAATAAGGTCTGAGAGAATGGTAAAAAAAGGGACTTCTGACAAACTAGAGCAGCCAACTTTATGAAAAAATGCTTGTAGGGACAGATACGATCGCAAGCAACACAACCTGCGAAGGCGTGGGCTCGCAGGTCCCTGGTGTGAGTGGCTGTTGGGAGAGTGGGCTCAAACACCTGCCGACATTCCAGCCGCAGAGACAATGGCGAACGGTTCGGTACTGCGCGGCGCGCTGCGAGGTCGACTCCGCCTACATCGCCTTCGTCCAAAAGGTCACGTCGAGCAGCACGCTGCCTGCCTGCCTGCCTGGCATTTCACATTCGAGTCCCGCCGGACCACACGGTTCGAATTTGTATTAATATTAAAGAAAATGTGTAAAATAATTGTTGAAGTAAAACTATTCCTGTCGATATTTTCCGTTATTCTTGTTTATAACTTAGCAAGAACTATCGCCCCAAACCATCTCCCGGTCTTAATAACCCTCACGAGAAATGTTACAAACAACTTAGAGGACGCTGATGCCAGATGTGTGTCTTCTGGAATTTAGCGAAGCTTATACTTCAATGGATTTAAGAGTTAAACTGAAGTTGTTTACTTCTTTAGTATTATTGGGTAACAGTCTTTAGTAATAGGTTGCGAAAACTTACTGTGTGTATTAATAATAGCAAATTATTTGTACCATTTTCGTAGTATATAGGATTTGTATTTATCTTTTAATACTTTGTTCAGTATAAAATGTCAGTATAGTATTAAGAAATAACGGTTCGTTGTAGACTCTAGTGAACGAATCATCTGAATGTACTTATAAATAAATAAATGAAAGCCCTAACCTCAACAAGCCTTAAAAACTGGTAAGTAAAGATGGGTGAGAGAGTAGTACCTGATTTACGTTAAGGAAGGGGACTTGAGAAGTTTGAGTTCTACCGCTGGCAAAAATACTTGTTTGAGACAGGTCCTGTGCTGACTTATGGGTGTGAGATCTGATTACTAAACGAATTGTGAAAGGAAAATTTAGAATAACATAGTGAACCACGAAAGGTCAATTCTATGTTTAACTAAGACAGACAAGAAGAGAACATTAGCTCAGTCACAGAAATCTCGGAGAAGAAAACTTCCTCACAGTGGCCGGGGGTCGACCATGTTGCCCAGAGGAAAGACGAAAGATGGACAAAAATAGTGTTAGAGTGGAGCCCACGAGATCATCAGAGACCAAAAAGAAGACCACAGACCCGATGGGTAAAGGGCATACGAAGGGAGGTTGGAGATAATTATAGTTTGACCTGGAGAAGATTACTCAAGATCTAGCTGAACTCATGACCCTATGAGACCACATCATTTAATAATTGAGGTTGCTGTTGATAATGATGATGAAGGGAGAGGACCTGACAAATTATTCACAATGATTACTGATGTGGGGTATAATTTTTCAAATGTGATGTTTCTGTATTTTGTTCGAATTTGGACAAAATTCTGTGCCAGATATCGAAGCTCCTTTGGTACGGTGCTAGCGCGACTCTGTGTCATTTGATTATTAACGTGCTTTCAATCTTTGGAAGAAATCTGATGCTTTCTTCACATACGTTTTTCTGATTGTTTCCACGGAATAAAAGTACAGTAAAAATTATTCGACTGTATTGTCATTTAATAAATCACCTACAATTCAAAAGAAGTTTATAAATACCTTGGTAAAAATTAAAATTACGTGGCGAGGTTACTTTTAATTCTTCGCAAACCTGTTTAGAATACATTAAGTTCCGAGTTGTTTAATATGGCGACCGTAACAGGGCTGAGTAACTGCAATCTTCTGTAAAAAACGAAAGTTTCGAGTTTTTTCATAGTAGGAATGACATTTAAAAAGTAATTTATCAGTAGGCGTATGTAAGTATACAGGTGGATTAACATTGTTTAACATCATTATAAGCAATCTGATTGGTTACAGTGTAGTACAGCACCTTGCAGACGGCTGAGGCGCGAGATGTGGGTGCCTGGAGGTCCTCGGTAATGTGGAGAGCACTCACAGACGTCATAAAGCGCCGCCACGACTCATCTCCTCGCTATCGGAAAAGTATAATTCAGCCGTTAAGAGCTTCCGAGGATTAACGATAATCGTTATTAGTGCGGCGCGCAGTCGAGAGGGCGTCTTTCTGAGCGATGCGTAATTAGGCGGACTCAAAGTGCTCCGCACCGACACAGATGAAAAAGAATCGGACGCGGTAGTCGTACTTGATCCCAGACCTCTCCTTAACTTCATTTGCCGGGAGTGAACTAAAAGTTGAGACGAGTTTGAATGCTCTCAGTGTACAATCTTTTAAAAAATTAATTGCCTGTTTGAAGCTGAGAGTTTGGGTCGGGAACGTGGCGAACAAGTCTGTGTGCCTTCATTATCCAAAACTGCATCCTGGCAGGGGAGAAAGTTAACAACTAAAACAGCTAATTTGAGCGCCTATCAAACTTAACTCGTTGGTTAAATATTTATACTTGGAAGGTGTATGGTACACACAAATTAACTTCAGTAATCCAAGTTCACACAAGGTTCTTATTCGCAGTTTAATAACTAAATATGGAGTAGAAAACTTTTCTGTAAATGTTTAATCGATATCATTTAACTGACAACGATCAGTGAAAGCGAGTCTCTATACACTTTTATATCGTTTCCAGAACAAAGCATTCACTTAATTTTTGATATTATCGTTACTGACCACCTAATCTACCTTACACTGTGACGATTATTTACATTTTCATACTAATTTAAGTGTAATTTCGCTTTGTTAGAATTAGTAAGTGGAAAAGAGAGTAGATGTAAAAAAAATCACATAATATGAGGCGGTCTTCACGTGACCAAGTTCCCCATACATCCCATGCATAATTCACAGATATTGATTATACTTTGTCCCAGTATATATTCGTCCATGTAGGATTTATATAAAACCAGTGAATGAGAGAGTAGCAATTCTGTGCTTAAATTAAAAAGAGTCTTTCAACAATCGTTTTAAATATTTTTTACTACACGCGTTTCGCCCTTTTTGTGTGCGGCCTCGTCAATATGAATATTGTGATAATTATCACATGTCGGCCCGGAACACCACTTTCTGCAGTTGTCTGAACTGCTATTCGATTCCTATATCCCGAATTTTAACTGTAACCTTTACGTACACTTCACTTTATTAGTATCTGCTGATTTTCTTGTCGAACCCGCACCATGTATGATGCTGTATTTCAGAAGCGAATACCAGAGAATTACGAAGAGTGTTGCACCGGGCTGATATGTGATAGCTGTCACAATCCTCCCACCTGATGATGCATCACGCCTAAAGGGCGAAACGCGTCTTGTGAAAACGTACTTACAACGGTTGTTGAAAGACGGCGTTTAATTTAATACATTTATTCGATAACTGTGAGACACGAACAATAACCAAGTTGTTAGTAGCAATTGTATTTATACCAAATGTCTATTTAATATGATTACACTACGCTGTAATACATTTGTAAGTAGAGATATATTCCAGAACAGACGGCCAAATGGAATAATTTTACTTTTTATTATTTTTATTTATTATTATTATTTTTGGCAACCAACATTTTGCATGGCAACTCACAATTTTAATCGTGAAAGGGATTTATGCCGTATATATAACACAATACCATTTCTAATTTGCTATCATTTTTCATTTGATACTGTAAAATTTACATTTAATGCTGTGCAAAACTTATGATTCTAGTAATTACTGTGGCTTTAGTTTATACATTCTATTCGCAAATAATTGGTTGGCCACAATGTTGCCACTCGCTGGGTGAGTAGTAGTGCTCTGGCCTCGCATTCGGCAGATTTGGGTTTTACATGGTTTCCCCAAATCACTCCTGACGAATGACGGAATGGTACCTTCAAAGAGGCCACTGCGGAATTCCTTCCTGTTCCTTGTCCCCAGATCTTTCTCTCCTCTAATGACCTCGACGTCGTTGAGGTCTAAAGCAGAAGCAAAAAAAGCACTTTTTTCATTCACTTTCATCAATCTAGTCATATACCAAAGCAAATGTCTTCTTTGTACCATATTAACTCTTTCTTGTGTTAGGAGTCTTACAAAAGCATTGCTACTGATTTTTCTTCATGCAGGTCCCCAGAGATGTCCCACATCGTTTGAAGGAGTCTTATTACTAAGAGGTCATTATATATGTTTGAGTATAATAATGATTTACCACCTCTTTTCATACTATTTATTTGATTGGGACCGTCTCTCCAAATTTTCCAGTAATACCGATTTTTTTACAATTCTTTCACCTCTCACAAAGTAAACTTAATGACAATAGGCACTTTCTGCTGTTGGTTAAGTGGCTTACGTTAGAAACTAATTCTGTGGGCCAGCAGGAACAAAAGTAACATGCGTTTAAGATGCAGTGCAGAAAATTATAGCCATTTTAACTAAATAACAACGTAGGTTACATTTAAGGACAGAGCCAAACTGAATGTGTAAACAGAATTCTAGAGTGCTAAGCGCGTATTATTCGTACTGAAAGTCAAGTTCTTCCAGAGACTCAAGTCAGAAATAAATTAAAGGTAGAGATTGGAATTCGAACCAAGTATCTTTATTTTTCGATTGACAGCCTTAACGCTGTGTTAGCAAGTCGCTGTTAGGGTACTTAGAAGAAGTAGCGTAATCTACTTTCACTTAATCTGATATCAAAAAAGTCTTTCAGGTCGCTGTTTGATCCAATATGTTGTCACCCTACTGGTCTAATTAGTGAAACAAAAAGTTCTTGTGGATGTTCCGTTACGTGTTAAGGAAGGTCAGAGTTGGGTTTGTCCTAACAGTGAGTGCCACGCCCTTTGGTCGCGGTTCCTGTTCTGAAGTGCGGCCGTTCGCTGCCAGCTGCGCCGAGGTGAACGTTGAACAGGTTCCACCGCGGTCTGTGCAGTTCAAAGGCCACCAGAGTCAATACGCGGGCAGTTCCATTAGCGGCCTAACTCTGCAGTGTCAATAAGAACGTGCCACGTCCTGTGTGGTCAGGCCACACTCCCCGATCTTCATCATTTCATTCACTGCGTGTGCGTAAAACTTTAAAGTATCACTAATTAAGGAGCATCCATAGTGGTGTCTGACAAATGCAACAACTAATCAATAAGCATTGTGAATATGGCACGTATAAAGCAGCACTGTATAACTGACCGAGCCGTCGCATGAAATGTTATTTGAAGAATTATGTGTAGCAAGCTGGGAGTTGATTAATTAGAGATTTGGTTAAATTTCGAGTAATTAACTGTGGATTTGTGTAAATGAACATTGTTTTATGGAAAGAAAATATGTGAAATGCTGTGTAATATGTTCAAGGACAGTATTATGCATGGACCATTG
Source organism: Vandiemenella viatica (assembly GCA_031002005.1). Lineage (NCBI taxonomy): Eukaryota > Metazoa > Arthropoda > Insecta > Orthoptera > Morabidae > Vandiemenella > Vandiemenella viatica. The sequence continues at coordinate 56,894 of JARYHS010005347.1, forward strand.
ATTAAAAGTTTGTAATTGTAACAGATCAGGTAAGCCGCGATGTTTGGAGGACAATTCCCAACTGTTTGCACTGGCTTATGTTGATAATTCCCAACTGTTTGCACTGGCTTATGTTGATAATTCCCAACTGTTTGCACTGGCTTATGTTGATAATTCCCAACTGTTTGCACTGGCTTATGTTGATAATTCCCAACTGTTTGCACTGGCTTATGTTGATAATTCCCAACTGTTTGCACTGGCTTATGTTGATAATTCCCAACTGTTTGCACTGGCTTATGTTGATAATTCCCAACTGTTTGCACTGGCTTATGTTGATAATTTTGTGTGTAAATACCTGCAAATGTCTTTGATTTCGATTTCCGCGTGTTTTATGCTGATTGTGAATGATTTTGTATTAATTCCGATTGTTTTAATGTGATTTTGATTGTTGGCTGTATTGTCGGCTTTCTCTGTATTATCCTGGATCTTTCTGTGGCGCCTATATTATTAACAAGTGGCAGAGACGAGTAGTGGAGTTGCAAATTAACTGAACGTTAGAATCGATGGAACATTTGTATGGTTGTACTTAGAACCTTTGGATCAAGATGGTCTTCTCCCGTAATGTTATTATGGAGCGGATGGAAAAATAAACATAAGTAAAAGTGATTCTTCGGAGTTATTTCATGCAATCAAATACCTATACTTTTAACAAAGTCTGTTAGATAATTCTAGGAAACAACTCTATTTTAGTCTGTAATTTTACCACTAATCCATTAAACTGTATGTGATTCAATGTGAGAAGACAAACAACCGAATTGCTTTTAAGAACAAAAAAAATCAAAGAATCTATAGAAACTTTCAAACACTCTAGGAACTTCAATAAAGACAGCGGCAATAGTTTAACTCGGCCGGCCTCGGTAGCGTAGGGGCTAGTGTACTAGCTCCGCGTGCCGAAGATCGCCGGTTCGAGTTCGGCCGAGGGCATGGGTGTTTGAGTGTTGTATCTGTGTGAATTTTGTGACCGTCCTTGGTGTCCATACTGAGTTGTAACAAAACACTGGAAGAGTAATTACAATCGCATTAATCACATTGAGCTGCCTGTATGGCATATGTAGCCGAATGCCATTAAAGAAAAAAAAAAATTGTTTAAGTCGAATGTGGAACTGTGCGCTGGCGGACAAACGCAGTCCAACATCTACAACAAAATCATTTCTTCAAGAGCTGACACAAGCTATTGGAAATGCAGCTACTGGAAATGCAGGTTTAACAACAGAACAAACCGTCCAGCGTGCACGAGAACGACGAGGTGATCTAGCCAGTGATCAGCAGTGAAATAACCTGAGGAAGGCCCCAGATCAGGTGCCGAAACTTTCGCAGTAGCAACCCGCAAAGTAAGTGGACTTTTACCAATATAAAATGCATCAAATCTTATAAAACTGTTTACGGGTAGTTTATGCCCAAGCTGGTCGCAAGTGGTAACACTCCGAATTGTAGTGTGTCAATCATTGTATTTTAACCTTGGTAAGCAACAGCATGGGATTAACGGATTTGTCCTAAAACTCCGAAGCATTTTCAGGCTACGGTCAGCCTTAAGTTTAAATTTTTTCAATACGTTTCATTACAGACTTCCAAAACATTTTGTTGTTAGCATTTTTTAAATTTCTTCTCGTGTTCTCACAACTAAAGCACTGTATATCGATTTGAGAAACCTTAATAACATAAATACTTCTTTTACAGTTGATATTTTTCATTAAGCTATACAAGCAGCAAGTAAAAAAAGTATTTCTAAATTAACTTTCCAAGGACCTTTCACCTCCATCCATATCGTATGCGATAAGTGGAACAGTTACGCTACATTTTTTTGCCTAAATTGAGTTCTCTTAAGGATTAAAATTAGGTATCAGCCATCAGCTCTACTGTCATTATTATCATCTAATAACTTCTATAACTGCAGAAGGTAAATACACAGTTTTGAGTAATTTAATTTTGAGTTTATAAATATTATTTTGATTTTTACTATCGTAGATATGTGGTTGTGTTGGCTGCGATAATTTTAAAAAAATGAAGCCTACCAACCGGTGGTGGTGTTTCTTTTGTCACTTCACAGTTTCTAATCGCCGGAAAAACGACTGAGGAATCGTCAGTCACTAACGTAAGCCGGGCGGCACCCAGCCTTGCCAATATTGCATAACGAAAGCGCCGAGGCCTATAACAGCGCCCAGAACTGTGTTTCCTGATAAAAGAGTTGAGCAACGCGCGTAGTGGAGCCGCTTTCACTGGCAATTACCACCAGCCGCCAGGACTGCTGGCAAATGAGTAGAAGGCTGCTTCCTGCAGGAGCTGGTATCAAGTCCCACATCAGAATACGTTCTCTCTACAAACGTGAAAGAACATAACTCTAATGCTGTCGATTTTTCGTATAGATTAATTGAAAAAGAGGCAAAATATCAGCTGTCATTACTTGCTCTATAAAAATATAAAGTTTTATTTAAAGAAATAGTATAGTGGCATATACTGAAGATCATGAATGCAAATTGGATACGACGCGGTGATTTGATTCATATGAAAACGTTGGTTTCAGATGAGGTAGGCATTACTTAGGTTGATTTCTTGCTATCATAAGTTATTTTCAGCCATTTTATTAGCGCTAAAGATTCAAAATCTACTTATCAGATAGTGTAGTAACGTGACAAATATTTACACTAAAACATATAAACCGAGAGAAATACCACCAGATCGAAGGGTAAAGGACATACTCAGGGTTGTCGGAGTTAACTGGCAGCGAATCACTCAAGATCGTTCGACTGCTTAAGTTCTACCTGATATCATGACTTTAAGAGGCCACGTCAGTAAATGATTGAATAGCTGACAATGATAATGACATATGCACATTTTCTTTAAAAAATTGAAATTATTCAGACTATAGAGTAAATGAGGTTTATACGACAGTTCGTATCTGTGTTTATAATTTATCGATCCTTATTTAGTAGGCTTAAGATCTCACCGTCCAGCTGATAATAACTTGATGAAGAAGTGTTAAATTTAAGAGACGAAGTTTATTCCAAACAAAAATATAGTGTCAAAATCTTGAATGTTGTATCTACTTAAAACCATCTTAGAGGAGTAACGTATAGCTGGCTTTCTCCGGTACAGGCGCATGTCCAGCAAATATGAATCACGTGACCAACATATTCGGTGAAAACATGTGTGCTTGAAGCAAGAAGTCATCAGTCAAACCATTACCTAATCGCAGCCGTAAGAGATTCTGAATACTCCGTTCACTTTCTCTCAGCTGGCCCATGCACTTTCTAAACCCTGGTTTACTTAATATGCCGCAGCATACATAAATTTTGGAATTCATTCTTTCATGTTTAAACGTTAGTGTAATAGTTTGTACTTTTGGCATTTCAGAAAATGAAAAATTATTTTTTATTTCATTAATTGTTTTAAGCACTATGGTATTTTTACGTCTACAGTTAATTAATTAATTAGTCCACAGTGTAAATTACGTGATTGTTGGATATGTAAACAAATAAAATATTGGATAAGAAATCATTTTTATGTACATTTGTTGATAATGTGATAAAAGTTTTAATCTGTAACATTTTAAGTTCGGAACTACTCCTATATGACCACATTCAAGTAATTTCAGACAAACTTATAAATAAAATAAATCCAAAATCACTCGCACTATTAATTCTCCACAGATCGAGAGGTGAAACAACAAACATCAGGTTAGGCGACATTTTATGAGGGTGGATGACATAGTTCACTTATCGAAATTTCTGAAACGATTATGCTTCTTCGGCAACGAAGGCTTTACAGCCAGCTCATTGTGAACATCATATATATTCCAGTGAATCAGTTTCTCCAGGATGGACACCACAGGACGGACACGACATTCACACACACACAACAATTAAACACCCATGCCCTCTGCCGGACTCGAACCGCGACCTTCGGCACGTGGGGCCAGTACTCTAGCCCCCACGCCACCGAGGTCGGTCGGTTCTGTGTGAAGTTGCAGCCGCTCTATTTTCGCTGCTGGCGTTGCTGAAGGCAGTGAGAGTGATGACACAGCTGAACCCGTAACGGGTTTCGACATGCTGGTTGCCTAAGGCGAATCTTGCAGGCGTTGTGATGTGAGAGGCCAAGCCAGGTACCTAAATACCGGTAGGACGGAATACATGTTCCATGTGGCGAGCTGTTTCAGCCTGTTGTTACACCCCTCGCTTATTACCTTATTCTTCCTGTCGTCAATTAGTGATGATTACCTTTAATTACTTCGTCCTCCAATTGACGGTTCACTGGTCACCAGAGGGTTTTAATTTCCCCTAAAGGTTAAATAACTACTGCTGTGATTGGATTAAATGAGCTCTATAGTAACGTGGATAAGGCACGAGACTCCTTCAAAGATATTAAAGCGGAAATACACAAATATTACAGAGATTCACAAACGACTGCTTGACGAACCACAAAGAAGTAGTCTGACAAATAACCGTGCTCGCCATCTCCACTCGTTTAAACAGACGCCTTGGAAACATCCAGAAGACCACAAAGAGTGCCGACAGACGTTTCTTGAGCGTTAACAATACGTTAATGATCAAATCCATACAAAAATAACTACAAATTTTACAAAATTACTCACAATGATTAGACAAAACGTTAGAATTAAAGTTACCACTGCTTTTATGCATTTACACACAAATTATCAACATAAACCAGACCAAACAATTGATAATTGGCCTCCAAACATCGCGACTCAGATCAACACTTAGAATCACAAACTTTTAATTATTGTTTCGTACATAATACTGTCCTTGATCGTATTAAACATCATTTACACAGTTTCTCTCCATCAAAAAATGTTCATTAATATAAAGAATACGCACAAATTCACAATCACACGGAAAATATATATCTAGTTGCGTAGGTAAACATGGGAGGAAGAAAAATGCAAAGAAGAGTCAGCTTATTAGATACACAAATAAAAAACAAAAGGTTGATTATGATTATAAAGTGCGGAAAGAATTGCTTGCTGAAGATTTGAAATGTAAATATCTTGGCATTACATTTGATAACTAGTTTAACTGGGCAGGACACATTGGACAGGTGACAGGAAAATGTTCCAAAATTCTGCACTTGTTGGAGAGAGTGATGAGGGGATGTACGAGGGAAGTAAATGAATTGGGTTACAAAACTTTGGTCAGGCCATTGCTCGAATATGTTAGTGTACTATGGGATCCACATTTTGAGTATCAAATACAGGAGTTGGAGAGGGTGAAAAAAAGAGCTGCTAGATTTGTTTCTGGAAATTATCGCAGAATGCAATCAGTAACAGATATGATAAAAGAGCTGGAATGGGATTCATTCCAAGACAGGAGGAAGGTGAAGAGGATCATTGGAGTGTACAGGGCATATACTGGCGTATGGAAAGATATTGATGTAGGTATGAAAAGTATTGCAAGGAACGGAAAGATGACCATGACCACAAGGTGGCACTGGATTTCAGGCACAAGGGTGTGGGAAGATTTTTTTTTTTTTTAGGTAAGGGTGTCAGGGATTGGAATAAGTTACCAAGGGAAATGAATAATTTACCAAAAACGATGAAAGAATTTAAAGTTAAAATTTGTACAGAGCAAAAAAGGGACGATGGGTGTTTAGGGAAATTGCCACCGAAGCGTGTGCTCCATTGCAAT
>JARYHS010005349.1:0-29807 GCA_031002005.1 Vandiemenella viatica
GTTTCCACCATTCTGTTGGATGAATAAAAATGATCTCACTTTTCCAGTGTGCTGCACCACATCGCCACATTTTATTTGTTTGTTTCTGCTTTATTCTTTAGTTTTTAACTTAACCATGCTATACTCCAGTTACATAGGCAAATTCATGTAGTGGGACGCGAGTTACAGCTATCAAAAAAGCAAGTAATATTGCTTAATACTCTTATAATTTAAGATGTATATAATAAATAAAACCTGCATCTTTTCGTAATGTGATGAGACTTTTGTTTTTCAAATTCAAGTTGACGTAAAAATTTCCTATATCTATCTGTCTCAGAACAAAGAAAAATTTGGAACAGAAAAAATTAAATGAATTATAAAATGCTAGCACTTTCATCATCAGTTGGTTCCATATATCCGAGTACCATCTTTCTGTCACGTTTTAACTGTCTCGCAATACCATTTCAAATATCTTATGATAAAGATTAAAAAGCGCGCGGATTTAATCTTGTAATAATGGTATATTTTGTTTGTTCTGTTTTGGTTATGATATGTTAGTTATCTTTGATAGCCATCTCTACTCTTTTATTGAACATAGGGGGTATAGTTTGCCAATACATAGATTGATTGTTTCTTTTAGTAGGATATGTTGTTGTGTCTGTAATTAAAGTTTCTAAGCAAGTTGTTTGTTGATTAAAAATCATATCACGAATAGCTTAAGAATTGGTATTACTTATTTTGAATCTGATATTGTCTGTATGTTGTTTAAAATATTTCAAAATGAAATGAATCTCGTTCTAATTCTTCTATCAAGTTATTAAAGCATTATATTAGTTAAGATTTTAACCGATCTTTTATATCTGAAAGTGATTGGTCAACTAAGATTTCATAACCGAGATAAAAGCACCATTCAACGGTATGCAGTTTCTCAGTATCTGTATTACCGACTAAGTGGTGCAACATTAAAAGCAAATATGTACGCATCTCTCATATAAATTTATGAACGGATGTAGGTAAATTTGCTACACTAATCCAACTAATATAAGAGTATTACAAACTGTCTGACCACCCATTTAAGTTGAATGTACCTTTGCCTCATGGAATGTTCTGAAAAAATAAAAAAAATAAGTGATAACTAGATGTGTATTTCTGAAAAAGTTTTGACATTCTAGTGATAGCACCATAGAATTGAAAGAGGTTACAATGATTGTTGTAACATTTGCAAGGTGATATTTAAAATTTGATACAGAACACTTAAATCTATTGAAATAATCAAATGGTCAATTGTAATTTCAAAGTGTAGCTTGTTTCTTATCAAAATTATTACACATTTTAGCGTCTTTGAGAATAATAACGAAAGGTTTCTTCACCACAATTTCGAAAATTTGAGTGGTTTGCCTTCGATGATTTTCACTCATTGTTGGCATAGTTATATATTGAACTATGCTTTAATGGTTGCTTCATTTATGACCCACCTCATATAACTACTGTCGGGCCGCACTAAGTTCTTTTTGGGAAGTGAATGGTTTCATCATTCTGATGGGATGAATAAATATGATCTCACTTTTCCAGTGTGCTGCACCACATTGCCACATTTTAGTTTGTTTGTTTCTGCTTAATTTCTTTGTTTTTAACTTAACCATGCTATACTCCAGTTACAATAGGCAAAATTCATGTTGTGTGATGCGAGTTACAGCTATCAAAAAAAGCAATAATATTGCTCAGTTACTCTTTATTATTTAAGATGTATATAATAAATATAAACCTGCATCTTTTTCGTAATGTGATGAGACTTTTGTTCATCAAATTCATTCCTATATCTATCGGTCTCAGAACAAGGAAAAATGTGGAACAGAAAAAATTAAACGAATCACCAGTTCTTAGTTTTGTAAATCTAAGTACAATCTTTCTGTCACTTTTTAACTGTTTCGCAATACCATTTCAAAATAGCGCATGATAAAGATTAAAAATCGCGCAAGATTTATTCTTGTAATAATCCTATGTATTTGTTTGTTCTGTTCGTTGGTTATGTATTGATAGTAATCTCTGATAGCCATCTCTACTCTTTTATTGACAACATAGGGGTATAGTTTGCCAATACAAAGATTGATTGTTTCTTTTAGTAGTTTATGTTGTTGTGTCTGAAATTAAAGTTTCTAAGCAAGTTGTTTGATGATTAAAAATTATTTCACGAAGAGCTTCAGTAGTTTAAAAATTGGTAGTACTTATTTTGAATCTGATATTGTCTGTGAGTTGTTTAAAATCATTCAAAATGAAATGAATCTCGTTCTAATTCTTCTATCAATTATTAAAGCATTATATTAGTTTAAGATTTTAACCAGATCTTTTATATCTGAAAGTGATTGGTCAACTAAGATTTCATAAACCGAGATAAAGCACCATTCAACGGTATGCAGTTTTCTCAGTATCTGTAGTACCGACTAAGTGGGTGCAACATTAAAAGCAAATATGTACGCATCTCTCATATAAATTTATGAACTGATGTAGGGTAAATTTGCTACACTAATCCAACTAATATTAGAGTATTACAAACTGTCTGACCACCCATTTAAGTTGAATGTACCTTTGCCTGAAGGAATGTTGTGAAAAAGTAACAATAAATTAGTGATCACTAGATGTGTATTTCTGAAAATAGTTTTGAACATTCTAGTGATTGCACCATAGGGATTGAAAGAGGTTTAAATGATTGTTGTAACATTTTGCAAGGTGATATTTAAAATTTGATACAGAACACTTAAATCTATTGAAATAATCAAATGTGTCAATATTGTAATTTCAAAGTGTAGCTTGTTTCTTATCAAAATTATTACACATTCTTAGCGTCTTTGAGAATAATAACGAAAGGTTTCTTCACCACAATTTCGAAAATTAGAGTGATTTGCCTTCGATGATTTTCACTCATTGTTGGCATAGTAATATATTGAACTATGCTTTAATGGTTGCTTCATTTAATGATCCACCTCACTATATAACTACTGTCGGGCCGCACTAAGTTCACTTTTGGGCAGTGAAAGCGTTTCCATCATTCTGATGGATGAATAAATATGATCTCACTTTTCCAGTGTGCTGCACCACATTCGCCACATTTTATTTGTTTGTTTCTGCTTTATTTCTTTAGTTTTTAACTTAACCATGCTATACTCCAGTTACATAGGCAAATTCATGTAGTGGGACGCGAGTTACAGCTATCAAAAAAGCAAGTAATATTTGCTCAGTACTCTTTATAATTTAAGATGTATATAATAAATAAAACCTGCATCTTTTCGTAATGTGATGAGACTTTTGTTTTTCAAATTCAAGTTGACGTAAAAATTTCCTATATCTATCTGTCTCAGAACAAAGAAAATTGGAACAGAAAAAATTAAATGAATTATAAAATGCTAGCACTTTCATCATCAGTTCTTGGTTCCATATATCCGAGTACCATCTTTCTGTCACGTTTTAACTGTCTCGCAATACCATTTCAAATATCTTATGATAAAGATTAAAAAGCGCGCAGGATTTAATCTTGTAATAATCGGTATATTTGTTTGTTCTGTTCGTTGGTTATGATATGTTAGTTAATCTTTGATAGCCATCTCTACTCTTTTATTGAGAACATAGGGGGTATAGTTTGCCAATACATAGATTGATTGTTTCTTTTAGTAGGATATGTTGTTGTGTCTGTAATTAAAGTTTCTAAGCAAGTTGTTTGTTGATTAAAAATATATCACGAATAGCTTCAGTAGTTAAGAATTGGTATTACTTATTTTGAATCTGATATTGTCTGTAGTGTTGTTTAAAATATTTCAAAATGAAATGAATCTCGTTCTAATTCTTCTATCAATTATTAAAGCATTATATTAGTTAAGATTTTAACCGATCTTTTATATCTGAAAGTGATTGGTCAACTAAGATTTCATAACCGAGATAAAAGCACCATTCAACGGTATGCAGTTTCTCAGTATCTGTATTACCGACTAAGTGGTGCAACATTAAAAGCAAATATGTACGCATCTCTCATATAAATTTATGAACTGATGTAGGTAAATTTGCTACACTAATCCAACTAATATTAAGAGTATTACAAACTGTCTGACCACCCATTTAAGTTGAATGTACCTTTGCCTGCATGGAATGTTCTGAAAAATTAACAATAAATTAGTGATCACTAGATGTGTATTTCTGAAAATAGTTTTGACATTCTAGTGATAGCACCATAGGAATTGAAAGAGGTTACAATGATTGTTGTAACATTTTGCAAGGTGATATTTAAAATTTGATACAGAACACTTAAATCTATTGAAATAATCAATTGGGTCAAATTGTAATTTCAAAGTGTAGCTTGTTTCTTATCAAAATTATTACACATTTTTAGCCTCTTTGAGCATAATAACGAAAGGTTTCTTCACCACAATTTCGAAAATTTGAGTGGTTTGCCTTCGATGATTTCACTCATTGTTGGCATAGTTATATATTGAACAGTGCTTTAATGGTTGCTTCATTTAGTGACCCACCTCACTATATAACTACTGTCGGGCCGCACTAAGTTCATTTTTGGGAAGTGAAAGGTTTCAATCATTCTGATGGATGAATAAATATGATCTCACTTTTCCAGTGTGCTGCACGACATTGCCACATTTTATTTGTTTGTTTCTGCTTTATTTCTTTAGTTTTTTAACTTAACCATGCTATACTCCAGTTACATAGGCAAATTCATGTAGTGGGACGCGAGTTACAGCTATCAAAAAAGCAAATAATATTGCTCAGTACTCTTTATTATTTAAGATGTATATAATAAATAAAACCTGCATCTTTTCGTAATGTGATGAGACTTTTGTTCATCAAATTCAAGTTGACATAAAAATTTCCTATATCTATCGGTCTCAGAACAAGGGAAAATGTGGAACAGAAAAAATTAAACGAATGATAAAATCCTAGCTCTTTCATCACCAGTTCTATGTTCTGTAAATCTAAGTACCATCTGTCTGTCACGTTTTAACTGTCTCGCAATACCATTTCAAATAACGCATGATAAAGATTAAAAAGCGCGCAGATTTATTCTTGTAATAATCCTGCGTATTTGTTTGTTCTGTTCGTTGGTTATGTTATGTTAGTAATCTTTGATAGCCATCTCTACTCTTTTATTGAAAACATAGGGGGTACTATTTGCCAATACAAAGATTGATTGTTTCTTTTAGTAGTTTATGTTGTTGTGTCTGAAATTAAAGTTTCTAAGCATGTTGTTTGTTGATTAAAAATTATTTCAAGAAGAGCTTAAGTAGTTAAAAATTGGTAGTACTTATTTTGAATCTGATATTGTCTGTGAGTTGTTTAAAATCTTCAAAATGAAATGAATCTCGTTCTAATTCTTCTATCAATTAATTAAAGCAATACATTAGTTAAGATTTTAACCGATCTTTTATATCTGAAAGTGATTGGTCAACTAAGATTTCATAACCGAGATAAAAGCACCATTCAACGGTATGCAGTTTCTCAGTATCTGTAGTACCAACTAAAGTGGTGCAACATTAAAAGCAAATATGTACACATCTCTCATGTAAATTTATAAACTGATGTAGGTAAATTTGCAACACTAATCCAACTAATATAAGAGTATTACAAACTGTCTGACCACCCATTTAAGTTGAACGTACCTTTGCCTGAAGGAATGTTGTGAAAAAGTAACAATAAATTAGTGATCACTAGATGTGTATTTCTGAAAAAAGTTTTGACATTCTAGTGATAGCACCATAGGTATTGAAAGAGGTTTCGATGATTGTTGTAACATTTTGCAAGGTGATATTTAAAATTTGATACAGAACACTTAAATGTATTGAAATAATCAAATGTGTCATATTGTAATTTCAAAGTGTAGCTTGTTTCTTATCAAAATTATTACACATTCTTAGCGTCTTTGAGAATAATAACGAAAGGTTTCTTCACCACAATTTCGAAAATGAGAGTGGTTTGTCTTCGATGGTTTTCACTCTTTGTTGACATAGTTATATATTGAACTATGCTTTAATGGTTGCTTCATTTATTGACTCACCTCACTGTATAACTACTGTCGGGCGGCACTAAGTTCATTTTTGGATAGTGAAGCGTTTCCATCATTCTGTTGGATGAATAAATATGATCTCACGGTTCCAGTGTGCGGCACCACATTGCCACTTTTTATTCGATTGTTTTTGCTTTATTTCTTTTGTTTTTAAATTAACCATTCTGTACTCCAGTTACATTGGGAAATTCATGTTGTGGGACGCGAGTTAAAGCTATCAAAAAAGTAAGTAATATTGCTTAATACTCTTTATTATTAAAGATGAATAACATAAATAAAATTTTCATTTTCTCGTAATGTGATGTGCTTTTGTTCATCAAATTCAAGTTGACGTAAAAATTTCCTATATGTATCGGTCTCAGAACAAAGAAAAAAGTGGAACACAAAAAATTAAATGAATGATAAATTGCTAGCACTTTCATCATCAGTTCTTGGTTATCTAAATCCTAATACCATCTTTCTGTCACGTTTTAACTGTTTCGCAATACCATTTCAAATATCTTATGATAAAGATTAAAAAGCGTGCGGATTTAATCTTGTAATATGGTATATATTTGTTTGTTCTGTTCGTTGGTTATGATATGTTAGTTATCTTTGATAGCCATCTCTACTCTTTTATTGAGAACATAGGGGGTATAGTTTGCCAATACATAGATTGATTGTTCCTTTTAGTAGGATATGTTGTTGTGTCTGTAATTAAAGTTTCTAAGTATGTTGTTTGTTGATTAAAAATTATATCACGAATAGCTTCAGTAGTTAAGAATTGGTATTACTTATTTTGAATCTGATATTGTCTGTATTGTGTTTAAAATATTTGAAAATGAAATGAATCTCGTCTAATTCTTCTATCAATTATTAAAGCATTATATTAGTTAAGATTTTAACCAATCTTTTATATCTGAAAGTGATTGGTCAACTAAGATTTCATAACCGAGATAAAAGCACCATTCAACGGTATGCAGTTTCTCAGTATCTGTATTACCGACTAAGTGGTGCAACATTAAAAGCAAATATGTACGCATCTCTCATATAAATTTATGAACTGATGTAGGTAAATTTGCTACACTAATCCAACTAATATTAGAGTATTACAAACTGTCTGACCACCCATTTAAGTTGAATGTACCTTTGCCTGAAGGAATGTTGTGAAAAAGTAACAATAAATTAGTGATCACTAGATGTGTATTTCTGATAATAGTTTTGACATTCTAGTGATTGCACCATAGGGATTGAAAGAGGTTTAAATGATTGTTGTAACATTTTGCAAGGTGATATTTAAAATTTGATACAGAACATTTAAATCTATTGAAATAATCAAATGTGTCATATTGTAATTTCAAAGTGTAGCTTGTTTCTTATCAAAATTATTACACATTCTTAGCGTCTTTGAGAATAATAACGAAAGGTTTCTTCACCACAATTTCGAAAATTAGAGTGATTTGCCTTCGATGATTTTCACTCATTGTTGGCATAGTAATATATTTAACTATGCTTTAATGGTTGCTTCATTTAATGATCCTCCTCACTGTATAACTACTGTTGGGCCGCACTAAGTTCACTTTGGACAGTGAAGCGTTTCCACCATTCTGTTGGATGAATAAAAATGATCTCACTTTTCCAGTGTGCTGCACCACATCGCCACATTTTATTTGTTTGTTTCTGCTTTATTTCTTTAGTTTTTAACATAACCATGCTATACTCCAGTTACATAGGCAAATTCATGTAGTGGGACGCGAGTTACAGCTATCAAAAAAGCAAGTAATATTGCTTAATACTCTTTATAATTTAAGATGTATATAATAAATAAAACCTGCATCTTTTCGTAATGTGATGAGACTTTTGTTTTTCAAATTCAAGTTGACGTAAAAATTTCCTATATCTATCTGTCTCAGAACAAAGAAAAATTTGGAACATAAAAATTAAATGAATTATAAAATGCTAGCACTCTCATCATCAGTTCTTGGTTCCATATATGCGAGTACCATCTTTCTGTCACGTTTTAACTGTCTCGCAATACCATTTCAAATATCTTATGATTAAGATTAAAAAGCGCTCGGATTTAATCTTGTAATAATGGTATATATTTGTTTGTTCTGTTCGTTGGTTATGATATGTTAGTTATATTTGATAGCCATCTCTACTCTTTTATTGAGAACATAGGGGGTATAGTTTGCCAATACATAGATTGATTGTTTCTTTTAGTAGGATATGTTGTTGTGTCTGTAATTAAAGTTTCTAAGCAAGTTGTTTGTTGATTAAAAATCATATCACGAATAGCTTCAGTAGTTAAGAATTGGTATTACTTATTTTGAATCTGATATTGTCTGTATGTTGTTTAAAATATTTCAAAATGAAATGAATCTCGTTCTAATTCTTCTATCAATTATTAAAGCATTATATTAGTTAAGATTTTAACCGATCTTTTATATCTGAAAGTGATTGGTCAACTAAGATTTCATAACCGAGATAAAAGCACCATTCAACGGTATGCAGTTTCTCAGTATCTGTATTACCGACTAAGTGGTGCAACATTAAAAGCAAATATGTACGCATCCCTCATATAAATTTATGAACGGATGTAGGTAAATTTGCTACACTAATCCAACTAATATAAGAGTATTACAAACTGTCTGACCACCCATTTAAGTTGAATGTACCTTTGCCTCATGGAATGTTCTGAAAAAATAAAAATAAATAAGTGATAACTAGATGTGTATTTCTGAAAAAAGTTTTGACATTCTAGTGATAGCACCATAGAATTGAAAGAGGTTACAATGATTGTTGTAACATTTTTCAAGGTGATATTTAAAATTTGATACAGAACACTTAAATATATTGAAATAATCAAATTTGTCATATTGTAATTTCAAAGTGTAGCTTGTTTCTTATCAAAATTATTACACATTCTAAGCGTCTTTGAGAATAATAACGAAAGGTTTCTTCACCACAATTTCGAAAATTTGTGTGGTTTGCCTTCGATGATTTTCACTCATTGTTGGCATAGTTATATATTGAACTATGCTTTAATGGTTGCTTCATTTAGTGACCCACCTCACTATATAACTACTGTCGGGCCGCACTAAGTTCATTTTTGGGAAGTGAAAGGTTTCCATCATTCTGATGGATGAATAAATATGATCTCACTTTTCCAGTGTGCTGCACCACATTGCCACATTTTATTTGTTTGTTTCTGCTTTATTTCTTTTGTTTTTAACTTAACCATGCTATACTCCAGTTACATAGGCAAATTCATGTAGTGGGACGCGAGTTACAGCTATCAAAAAAGCAAATAATGTTGCTCAGTACTCTTTATTATTTAAGATGTATATAATAAATAAAACGTGCATCTTTTCGTAATATGATGAGACTTTTGTTCATCAAATTCAAGTTGACATAAAAATTTCCTATATCTATCGATCTCAGAACAAGGGAAAATGTGGAACAGAAAAAATTAAACGAATCACCAGTTCTTGGTTTTGTAAATCTAAGTACCATCTTTCTGTCACGTTTTAACTGTTTCGCAATACCATTTCAAATAGCGCATGATAAAGATTAAAAAGCGCGCAGATTTATTCTTGTAATAATCCTATGTATTTGTTTGTTCTGTTCGTTGGTTATGTTATGATAGTAATCTTTGATAGCCATCTCTACTCTTTTATTGACAACATAGGGGGTATAGTTTGCCAATACAAAGATTGATTGTTTCTTTTAGTAGGATTTGTTGTTGTGTCTGTAATTAAAGTTTCTAAGCAAGTTGTTTGTTGATTAAAAATTATATCACGAATAGCTTAAGAATTGGTATTACTTATTTTGAATCTGATATTGTCTGTATGTTGTTTAAAATATTTCAAAATGAAATGAATCTCGTCTAATTCTTCTATCAATTATTAAAGCATTATATTAGTTAAGATTTTAACTAATCTTTTATATCTGAAAGTGATTGGTCAACTAAGATTTCATAACCGAGATAAAAGCACCATTCAACGGTATGCAGTTTCTCAGTATCTGTATTACCGACTAAGTGGTGCAACATTAAAAGCAAATATGTACGCATCTCTCATATAAATTTATGAACTGATGTAGGTAAATTTGCTACACTAATCCAACTAATATTAGAGTATTACAAACTTTCTGACCACCCATTTAAGTTGAATGTACCTTTGCCTGAAGGAATGTTGTGAAAAAGTAACAATAAATTAGTGATCACTAGATGTGTATTTCTGATAATAGTTTTGACATTCTAGTGATTGCACCATAGGGATTGAAAGAGGTTTAAATGATTGTTGTAACATTTTGCAAGGTGATATTTAAAATTTGATACAGAACACTTAAATCTATTAAAATAATCAAATGTGTCATATTGTTATTTCAAAGTGTAGCTTGTTTCTTATCAAAATTATTACACATTCTTAGCGTCTTTGAGAATAATAACGAAAGGTTTCTTCACCACAATTTCGAAAATTAGAGTGATTTGCCTTCGATGATTTTCACTCATTGTTGGCATAGTAATATATTTAACTATGCTTTAATGGTTGCTTCATTTAATGATCCACCTCACTGTATAACTACTGTCGGGCCGCACTAAGTTCACTTTACACAGTGAAGCGTTTCCACCATTCTGTTGGATGAATAAAAATGATCTCACTTTTCCAGTGTGCTGCACCACATCGCCACATTTTATTTGTTTGTTTCTGCTTTATTTCTTTAGTTTTTAACTTAACCATGCTATACTCCAGTTACATAGGCAAATTCATGTAGTGGGACGCGAGTTACAGCTATCAAAAAAGCTAGTAATATTGCTTAATACTCTATATAATTTAAGATGTATATAATAAATAAAACCTGCATCTTTTCGTAATGTGATGAGACTTTTGTTATTCAAATTCAAGTTGACGTAAAAATTTCCTAAATCTATCTGTCTCAGAACAAAGAAAAATTTGGAACAGAAAAAATTAAATGAATTATAAAATGCTAGCACTTTCATCATCAGATCTTGGTTCCATATATCCGAGTACCATCTTTCTGTCACGTTTTAACTGTCTCGCAATACCATTTCAAATATCTTATGATAAAGATTAAAAAGCGTGCGGATTTAAACATGTAATAATGGTATATGTTTGTTTGTTCTGTTATTTGGTTATGATATGTTAGTTATCTTTGATAGCCATCTCTACTCTTTTATTGATAACATAGGGGGTATAGTTTGCCAATACATAGATTGATTGTTTCTTTTAGTAGGATATGTTGTTGTGTCTGTAATTAAAGTTTCTAAGCAAGTTGTTTGTTGATTAAAAATCATATCACGAATAGCTTCAGTAGTTAAGAATTAATATTACTTATTTTGAATCTGATATTGTCTGTATGTTGTTTAAAATATTTCAAAATGAAATGAATCTCGTCTAATTCTTCTATCAATTATTAAAGCATTATATTAGTTAAGATTTTAACCCTTTAACTGCTACGGTTCGGCCGGCCGAGCCCTCGCTGTGTGCGGCTTTGTTTACGCCGAAGCTGTTTACCTGCGCTGGAATGCCGCATTAGACCGGACCGCTGTGTGCTGAATACATCTGGAGTGTTGTGTGTGGAGTTCTTCTGCTGTCGCTCTGCGATTTGAAACCGCAGATACAAAATAAATACAGTTAATATAACATCTAAAGTTTTTAAACCACTTCATAGTGAAAATATAGTGTGAATTGATTCTCGCGTATCTGTTGGTCTCATCAGCATTAGATAGCATATGATAATCCGTTAGAAATATCATAAAAAATGACAAACTGCTGGAATGTTAACGTAATCCACACTTGTGTCCTGCAGCTTAATCGACAAGCACATGCTGTCAAACACGTCACTAAAGCATTCTCTTTTTCCACACATTTCGCTCGAACAATCTGTAGCTTCAAACTCTGAAAAATGGTCATTTTCCACTAGCTGATGTACACAGCTTAGGAAAATTACATCGAGATCCTGTCGAAGGGTTATCACTGTCATCCATATTAAAGTGATTATATTCACTGTCGCTTCTAGTAATAATCTCCATGATTTCTTCCGCGGTACAAACACGACGGCGTATTCGGGAGGACGATGGTTCAAATCCCCGTCTAGGCATCCAGATTTGGGTTTTCCATGGTTTCCCCAAATCACTCCAGGTGAATGCCGGGATGCTTCCTTCAAAAGGCCATAGCCGAATTCCTTACCATTCCTTGCCCCCCATTCTTTAACATCTCTAAAAACCTCGCTGTTAAGAGACGTTAAGCAGTTAAAAAAAAATAATGACTGTATGCCATTTTCTCAGCGAAAACTAAAAGGAAAAGAGCAACACAAATTAGATCGCAGCTGCCAATCCTCAAGGGCCGAATGAGGAAAACAACTAACCACCCTGGGTGGAAATATGGCTTCATAGCCAGGCCGCTAAGAGGCTAGCGTCTTAACACGTCTGGAGTACAGACAGGGCGGCGAGGCGGCGCGTGTATACACGTCTGGAGCAGAGACAGAGCGGCAAGGCGGCGCGTGTATACACGTCTGGAGCACCTGGGCGCAGTAGTAGCCACGCGCGTTAACGCGTCTACAGCAGTCAAAGGGTTAACCTGATCTTTTATATCTGAAAGTGATTGGTCAACTAAAATTTCATAACCGAGATAAAAGCACCATTCAACGGTATGCAGTTTCTCAGTATTTGTATTACCGACTAAGTGGTGCAACATTAAAAGCAAATATGTACACATCTCTCATATAAATTTATGAACGGATGTAGGTAAATTTGCTACACTAATCCAACTAATATAAGAGTATTACAAACTGTCTGACCACCCATTTAAGTTGAATGTACCTTTGCCTCATGGAATGTTCTGAAAAAATAAAAATAAATAAATGATAACTAGATGTGTATTTCTGAAAAAAGTTTTGACATTCTAGTGATAGCACCATAGAATTGAAAGAGGTTACAATGATTGTTGTAACATTTTGCAATGTGATATTTAAAATTTGATACAGAACACTTAAATCTATTGAAATAATCAATTGGGTCAAATTGTAATTTCAAAGTGTAGCTTGTTTCTTATCAAAATTATTACACATTTTTAGCCTCTTTGAGCATAATAACGAAAGGTTTCTTCACCACAATTTCGAAAATTTGAGTGGTTTGCCTTCGATGATTTTCACTCATTGTTGGCATAGTTATATATTGAACTATGCTTTAATGGTTGCTTCATTTAGTGACCCACCTCACTATATAACTACTGTCGGGCCGCACTAAGTTCTTTTTTGGGAGTGAAAGGTTTCAATCTTTCTGATGGATGAATAAATATGATCTCACTTTTCCAGTGTGCTGCACGACATTGCCACATTTTATTTGTTTGTTTCTGCTTTATTTCTTTTGTTTTTAACTTAACCATGCTATTCTCCAGTTACATAGGCAAATTCATGTAGTGGGACGCGAGTTACAGCTATCAAAAAGGCAAATAATATTGCTCAGTACTCTTTATTATTTAAGATGTATATAATAAATAAAACCTGCAATCTTTTCGTAATGTGATGAGACTTTTGTTCATCAAATTCAAGTTGACATAAAAATTTCCTATATCTATCGGTCTCAGAACAAGGGAAAATGTGGAACAGAAAAAATTAAACGAATGATAAAATGCTAGCTCTTTCATCACCAGTTCTATGTTCTGTAAATCTAAGTACCATCTTTCTGTCACGTTTTAACTGTCTCGCAATACCATTTCAAATAACGCATGATAAAGAATAAAAAGCGCGCAGATTTATTCTTGTAATAATCCTGCGTATTTGTTTGTTCTGTTCGTTGGTTATGTTATGTTAGTAATCTTTGATAGCCATCTCTACTCTTTTATTGACAATATAGGGGGTATAGTTTGCCAATACAAAGACTGATTGTTTCTTTTAGTAGTTTATGTTGTTGTGTCTGAAATTAAAGTTTCTAAGCATGTTGTTTGTTGATTGAAATTATTTCAAGAAGAGATACAGTAGTTAAAAATTGGTAGTACTTATTTTGAATCTGATGTTGTCTGTGAGTTGTTTAAAATCCTTCAAAATGAAATGAATCTCGTTCTAATTCTTCTATCAATTATTAAAGCAATACATTAGTTAAGATTTTAACCGATCTTTTATATCTGAAAGTGATTGGTCAACTAAGATTTCATAACCGAGATAAAAGCACCATTCAACGGTATGCAGTTTCTCAGTATCTGTAGTACCAACTAAGTGGTGCAACATTAAAAGCAAATATGTACGCATCTCTCATATAAATTTATAAACTGATGTAGGTAAATTTGCAACACTAATCCAACTAATATTAGAGTATTACAAACTGTCTGACCACCCATTTAAGTTGAATGTACCTTTGCCTGAAGGAATGTTGTGAAAAAGTAACAATAAATTAGTGATCACTAGATGTGTATTTCTGATAATAGTTTTGACATTCTAGTGATTGCACCATAGGGATTGAAAGAGGTTTAAATGATTGTTGTAACATTTTGCAAGGTGATATTTAAAATTTGATACAGAACACTTAAATCTATTGAAATAATCAAATGTGTCATATTGTTATTTCAAAGTGTAGCTTGTTTCTTATCAAAATTATTACACATTCTTAGCGTCTTTGAGAATAATAACGAAAGGTTTCTTCACCACAATTTCGAAAATTAGAGTGATTTGCCTTCGATGATTTTCACTCATTGTTGGCATAGTAATATATTTAACTATGCTTTAATGGTTGCCTCATTTAATGATCCACCTCACTGTATAACTACTGTCGGGCCGCACTAAGTTCACTTTACACAGTGAAGCGTTTCCACCATTCTGTTGGATGAATAAAAATGATCTCACTTTTCCAGTGTGCTGCACCACATCGCCACATTTTATTTGTTTGTTTCTGCTTTATTTCTTTAGTTTTTAACTTAACCATGCTATACTCCATTTACATAGGCAAATTCATGTAGTGGGACGCGAGTTACAGCTATCAAAAAAGCAAGTAATATTTGCTTTATACTCTATATAATTTAAGATGTATATAATAAATAAAACCTGCATCTTTTCGTAATGTGATGAGACTTTTGTTTTTTCAAATTCAAGTTGACGTAAAAATTTCCTAAATCTATCTGTCTCAGAACAAAGAAAAATTTGGAACAGAAAAAATTAAATGAATTATAAAATGCTAGCACTTTCATCATCAGATCTTGGTTCCATATATCCGAGTACCATCTTTCTGTCACGTTTTAACTGTCTCGCAATACCATTTCAAATATCTTATGATAAAGATTAAAAAGCGCGCGGATTTAAACTTGTAATAATGGTATATGTTTGTTTGTTCTGTTATTTGGTTATGATATGTTAGTTATCTTTGATAGCCATCTCTACTCTTTTATTGATAACATAGGGGGTATAGTTTGCCAATACATAGATTGATTGTTTCTTTTAGTAGGATATGTTGTTGTGTCTGTAATTAAAGTTTCTAAGCAAGTTGTTTGTTGATTAAAAATCATATCACGAATAGCTTAAGAATTGATATTACTTATTTTGAATCTGATATTGTCTGTATGTTGTTTAAAATATTTCAAAATGAAATGAATCTCGTCTAATTCTTCTATCAATTATTAAAGCATTATATTAGTTAAGATTTTAACCGATCTTTTATATCTGAAAGTGATTGGTCAACTAAAATTTCATAACCGAGATAAAAGCACCATTCAACGGTATACAGTTTCTCAGTATTTGTATTACCGACTAAGTGGTGCAACATTAAAAGCAAATATGTACACATCTCTCATATAAATTTATGAACTGATGTAGGTAAATTTGCTACACTAATCCAACTAATATAAGAGTATTACAAACTGTCTGACCACCCATTTAAGTTGAATGTACCTTTGCCTCATGGAATGTTCTGAAAAAATAAAAATAACTAAGTGATAACTAGATGTGTATTTCTGAAAAAAGTTTTGACATTCTAGTGATAGCACCATAGAATTGAAAGAGGTTACAATGATTGTTGTAACATTTTGCAATGTGATATTTAAAATTTGATACAGAATACTTAAATCTATTGAAATAATCAATTTGGTCAAATTGTAATTTCAAAGTGTAGCTTGTTTCTTATCAAAATTATTACACATTTTTAGCCTCTTTGAGCATAATAACGAAAGGTTTCTTCACCATAATTTCGAAAATTTGAGTGGTTTGCCTTCGATGATTTTCACTCATTGTTGGCATAGTTCAATATATTGAACTATGCTTTAATGGTTGCTTCATTTAGTGACCCACCTCACTATATAACTACTGTCGGGCCGCACTAAGTTCTTTTTTGGGAAGTGAAAGGTTTCAATCTTTCTGATGGATGAATAAATATGATCTCACTTTTCCAGTGTGCTGCACGACATTGCCACATTTTATTTGTTTGTTTCTGCTTTATTTCTTTTGTTTTTAACTTAACCATGCTATACTCCAGTTACATAGGCAAATTCATGTAGTGGGACGCGAGTTACAGCTATCAAAAAAGCAAATAATATTGCTCAGTACTCTTTATTATTTAAGATGTATATAATAAATAAAACCTGCAATCTTTTCGTAATGTGATGAGACTTTTGTTCATCAAATTCAAGTTGACATAAAAATTTCCTATATCTATCAGTCTCAGAACAAGGGAAAATGTGGAACAGAAAAAATTAAACGAATGATAAAATGCTAGCTCTTTCATCACCAGTTCTATGTTCTGTAAATCTAAGTACCATCTTTCTGTCACGTTTTAACTGTCTCGCAATACCATTTCAAATAACGCATGATAAAGAATAAAAAGCGCGCAGATTTATTCTTGTAATAATCCTGCGTATTTGTTTGTTCTGTTCGTTGGTTATGTTATGTTAGTAATCTTTGATAGCCATCTCTACTCTTTTATTGACAATATAGGGGGTATAGTTTGCCAATACAAAGACTGATTGTTTCTTTTAGTAGTTTATGTTGTTGTGTCTGAAATTAAAGTTTCTAAGCATGTTGTTTGTTGATTAGAAATTATTTCAAGAAGAGCTACAGTAGTTTAAAAAATTGGTAGTACTTATTTTGAATCTGATATTGTCTGTGAGTTGTTTAAAATCCTTCAAAATGAAATGAATCTCGTTCTAATTCTTCTATCAATTATTAAAAGCAATACATTAGTTAAGATTTTAACCGATCTTTTATATCTGAAAGTGATTGGTCAACTAAGATTTCATAACCGAGATAAAAGCACCATTCAACGGTATGCAGTTTCTCAGTATCTGTAGTACCAACTAAGTGGTGCAACATTAAAAGCAAATATGTACGCATCTCTCATATAAATTTAAAACTGATGTAGGTAAATTTGCAACACTAATCCAACTAATATTAGAGTATTACAAACTGTCTGACCACCCATTTAAGTTGAATGTACCTTTGCCTGAAGGAATGTTGTGAAAAAGTAACAATAAATTAGTGATCACTAGATGTGTATTTCTGAAAAAAGTTTTGACATTCTAGTGATAGCACCATAGGGATTGAAAGAGGTTTCGATGATTGTTGTAACATTTTGCAAGGTGATATTTAAAATTTGATACAGAACACTTAAATCTATTGAAATAATCAAATGTGTCATATTGTAATTTCAAAGTGTAGCTTGTTTCTTATCAAAATTATTACACATTCTTAGCGTCTTTGAGAATAATAACGAAAGGTTCCTTCACCACAATTTCGAAAATGAGAGTGGTTTGTCTTCGATGATTTTCACTCTTTGTTGACATAGTTATATATTGAACTATGCTTTAATGGTTGCTTCATTTAATGAGTCCACCTCACTGTATAACTACTGTCGGGCCGCACTAAGTTCATTTTTGGAAAGTGAAGCGTTTCCATCATTGTGTTGGATGAATAAATATGATCTCACGGTTCCAGTGTGCGGCACCACATCGCCACTTTTATTCTGATTGTTTTTGCTTTATTTTTTTTGTTTTTAACATTAACCATTGTGTACTCCAGTTACATTAGGCAAATTCATGTTGTGGGACGCGAGTTACAGCTATCAAAAAAGTATGTAATTTTGCTTAATACTCTTTATTATTAAAGATGTATAAATAAATAAAACCTTTCATCTTTCTCGTAATGTGATGTAGACTTTTGTTTTTCAAATTCAAGTTGACGTAAACATTTCCTATATGTATCTGTCTCAGAACAAAGAAAAATTTGGAACAGAAAAAATTAAATGAATTATAAAATGCTAGCACTTTCATCATCAGTTCTTGGGTTCCATATATCCGAAGTACCATCCTTCTGTCACGTTTTAACTGTCTCGCAATACCATTTCAAATATCTTATGATAAAGATATAAAAAGCGCGCGGATTTAATCTTGTAATAATGGTATATATTTGTTTGTTCTGTTCGTTGGTTATGATATGTTAGTTATCTTGATAGCCATCTCTACTCTTTTATTGAGAACATAGGGCGGTATAGTTTGCCAATACATAGATTGATTGTTTCTTTTAGTAGGATATGTTGTTGTGTCTGTAATTAAAGTTTCTAAGCAAGTTGTTTGTTGATTAAAAATCATATCACGAATAGCTTCAGTAGTTAAGAATTGGTATTACTTATTTTGAATCTGATATTGTCTGTATGTTGTTTAAAATAGTTCAAAATGAAATGAATCTCGTTCTAATTCTTCTATCAATTATTAAAAGCATTATATTAGTTAAGATTTTAACCAATCTTTTATATCTGAAAGTGATTGGTCAACTAAGATTTCATAACCGAGATAAAAGCACCATTCAACGGTATGCAGTTTCTCAGTATCTGTATTACCGACTAAGTGGTGCAACATTAAAAGCAAATATGTACGCATCTCTCATATAAATTTATGAACGGATGTAGGTAAATTTGCTACACTAATCCAACTAATATAGAGTATTACAAACTGTCTGACCACCATTTAAGTTGAATGTACCTTTGCCTAATGGAATGTTGTGAAAAAATAACAATAAATTAAGTGATAACTAGATGTGTATTTCTGAAAATAGTTTTGACATTCTAGTGATAGCACCAGTAGGGAATTGAAAGAGGTTTACAATGATTGTTGTAACATTTTGCAAGGTGATATTTAAAATTTGATACAGAATACTTAAATCTATTGAAATAATCAAATGTGTCATATTGTAATTTCAAAGTGTAGCTTGTTTCTTATAAAAAATTATTACACATTCTTAGCGTCTTTGAGAATAATAACGAAAGGTTTCTTCACCACATATTTCGAAAATTGAGTGAGGTTGCCTTCGATGATTTTCACTCATTGTTGGCATAGTTATATATTGAACTATGCTTTAATGGTATGCTTCATTTAGTGACCCACCTCACTATATAACTACTGTCGGGCCGCACTAAGTTCAATTTTGGGAAGTGAAAGGTTTCCATCATTCTGATGGATGAATAAATATAATCTCACTTTTCCAGTGTGCTGCACCACATTGCCACATTTTATTTGTTTGTTTCTGCTTTATTTCTTTTGTTTTTAATCTTAACCATGCTACACTCCAGGTTACATAGGCAAATTCATGTAGTGGGACGGCGAGTTAAAGCTATCAAAAAAGCAAATAATATTGCTCAGTACTCTTTATTATTTAAGATGTATATAATAAATAAAACCTGCATCTTTTCGTAATGTGATGAGACTTTGTTCATCAATTCAAGTTGACATAAAAATTTCCTATATCTATCGGTCTCAGAACAAGGGAAAATGTGGAAACAGAAAAAATTAACGAATCACCAGTTCTTGGTTTTGTAAATCTAAGTACCATCTTTCTGTCACGTTTTTAACTGTTTCGCAATACCATTTCAAATAGCGAATGATAAAGATTAAAAAGCGCGCAGATTTATTCTTGTAATAATCCTATGTATTTGTTTGTTCTGTTCGTTGGTTAGGTTTATGATAGTAATCTTTGATAGCCATTTCTACTCTTTTATTGACAACATAGGGGGTATAGTTTGCCAATACAAAGATTGATTGTTTCTTTTAGTAGTTTATGTTGTTGTGTCTGAAATTAAAGTTTCTAAGCAAGTTGTTTGATGATTAAAAATTATTTCAAGAAGAGCTTCAGTAGTTAAAAATTGGTATTACTTATTTTGAATCTGATATGGTCTCTGTAGTTGTTTAAAATCATTTCAAAATGAAATGAATCTCGTTCTAATTCTTCTATCAATTATTAAAGCATTATATTAGTTAAGATTTAACCGATCTTTTATATCTGAAAGTGATTGGTCAACTAAGATTTCATAACCGAGATAAAAGCACCATTCAACGGTATGCAGTTTCTCAGTATCTGTATTACCGACTAAGTGGTGCAACATTAAAAGCAAATATGTACGCATCTCTCATATAAATTTATGAACTGATGTAGGTAAATTTGCTACACTAATCCAACTAATATAAGAGTATTACAAACTCGTCTGACCACCCATTTAAGTTGAATGTACCTTTGCCTGCAGGAATGTTCTGAAAAATAACAATAAATTAAGTGATAACTAGATGTGTATTTCTGAAAATAGTTTTGACATTCTAGTGATTAGCACCATAGGGATTGAAAGAGGTTACAATGATTGTTGTAACATTTTGCAAGGTGATATTTAAAATTTGATACAGAACACTTAAATCTATTGAAATAATCAATTGGGTCAAATTGTAATTTCAAAGTGTAGCTTGTTTCTTATCAAAATTATTACACATTTTTAGCCTCTTTGAGCATAATAACGAAAGGTTTCTTCACCACAATTTCGAAAATTTGAGTGGTTTGCCTTCGATGATTTTCACTCATTGTTGGCAGTAGTTATATATTGAACTATGCTTTAATGGTTGCTTCATTTATGACCCACCTCACTATATAACTACTGTCGGGCCGCACTAAGTTCATTTTTGGGAAGTGAATGGTTTCCATCATTCTGATGGATGAATAAATATGATCTCACTTTTCCAGTGTGCTGCACCACATTGCCACATTTTATTTGTTTGTTTCTGCTTTATTTCTTTTGTTTTTAACTTAACCATGCTATACTCCAGTTACATAGGCAAATTCATGTAGTGGGACGCGAGTTACAGCTATCAAAAAAGCAAATAATATTGCTCAGTACTCTTTATTATTTAAGATGTATATAATAAAATAAAACCTGCATCTTTTCGTAATGTGATGAGACTTTTGTTCATCAAATTCAATTTCCTATATCTATCGGTCTCAGAACAAGGGAAAATGTGGAACAGAAAAAATTAAACGAATCACCAGTTCTTGGTTTTGTAAATCTAAGTACCATCTTTCTGTCACGTTTTAACTGTTTCGCAATACCAATTCAAATAGCGCATGATAAAGATTAAAAAGCGCGCAGATTTATTCTTGTAATAATCCTATGTATTTGTTTGTTCTGTTCGTTGGTTATGTTATGATGTAATCTCTGATAGCCATCTCTACTCTTTTATTGACAACATAGGGGGTATAGTTTGCCAATACAAAGATTGATTGTTTCTTTTAGTAGTTTATGTTGTTGTGTCTGAAATTAAAGTTTCTAAGCAAGTTGTTTGATGATTAAAAATTATTTCAAGAAGAGCTTCAGTAGTTAAAAATTGGTAGTACTTATTTTGAATCTGATATTGTCTGTGAGTTGTTTAAAATCATTCAAAATGAAATGAATCTCGTTCTAATTCTTCTATCAATTATTAAAGCATTATATTAGTTAAGATTTTAACCAATCTTTTATATCTGAAAGTGATTGGTCAACTAAGATTTCATAACCGAGATAAAAGCACCATTCAACGGTATGCAGTTTCTCAGTATCTGTAGTACCGACTAAGTGGTGCAACATTTAAAGCAAATATGTACGCATCTCTCATATAAATTTATGAACTGATGTAGGTAAATTTGCTACACTAATCCAACTAATATTAGAGTATTACAAACTGTCTGACCACCCATTTAAGTTGAATGTACCTTTGCCTGAAGGAATGTTGTGAAAAAGTGACAATAAATTAGTGATCACTAGATGTGTATTTCTGAAAATAGTTTTAACATTCTAGTGATTGCACCATAGGGATTGAAAGAGGTTTAAATGATTTTGTAACATTTTGCAAGGTGATATTTAAAATTTGATACAGAACACTTAAATCTATTGAAATAATCAAATGTGTCATATTGTAATTTCAAAGTGTAGCTTGTTTCTTATCAAAATTATTACACATTCTTAGCGTCTTTGAGAATAATAACGAAAGGTTTCTTCACCACAATTTCGAAAATTAGAGTGATTTGCCTTCGATGATTTTCACTCATTGTTGGCATAGTAATATATTTAACTATGCTTTAATGGTTGCTTCATTTAATGATCCACCTCACTGTATAACTACTGTCGGGCCGCACTAAGTTCACTTTGGACAGTGAAGCGTTTCCATCATTCTGTTGGATGAATAAAAATGATCTCACTTTTCCAGTGTGCTGCACCACATCGCCACATTTTATTTGTTTGTTTCTGCTTTATTTCTTTGTTTTTAACTTAACCATGCTATACTCCAGTTACATAGGCAAATTCATGTAGTGGGACGCGAGTTACAGCTATCAAAAAAGCAAGTAATATTGCTTAATACTCTTTATAATTTAAGATGTATATAATAAATAAAACCTGCATCTTTTCGTAATGTGATGAGACTTTTGTTTTTCAAATTCAAGTTGACGTAAAAATTTCCTATATCTATCTGTCTCAGAACATAGAAAAATTTGGAACAGAAAAAAATAAATGAATTATAAAATGCTAGCACTTTTATCATCAGTTCTTGGTTCCATATATCCGAGTACCATCTTTCTGTCACGTTTTAACTGTCTCGCAATACCATTTCAAATATCTTATGATAAAGATTAAAAAGCGCGCGGATTTAATCTTGTAATAATGGTATATATTTGTTTGTTCTGTTCGTTGGTTATGATTTGTTAGTTATCTTTGATAGCCATCTCTACTCTTTTATTGAGAACATAGGGGGTATAGTTTGCCAATACATAGATTGATTGTTTCTTTTAGTAGGATATGTTGTTGTGTCTGTAATTAAAGTTTCTAAGCAAGTTGTTTGTTGATTAAAAATTATATCACGAATAGCTTCAGTAGTTAAGAATTGGTATTACTTATTTTGAATCTGATATTGTCTGTATGTTGTTTAAAATATTTCAAAATGAAATGAATCTCGTTCTAATTCTTCTATCAGTTATTAAAGCATTATATTAGTTAAGATTTTAACCGATCTTTTATACCTGAAAGTGATTGGTCAACTAAGATTTCATAACCGAGATAAAAGCACCATTCAACGGTATGCAGTTTCTCAGTATCTGTATTACCGACTAAGTGGTGCAACATTAAAAGCAAATATGTACGCATCTCTCATATAAATTTATGAACGGATGTAGGTAAATTTGCTACACTAATCCAACTAATATAAGAGTATTACAAACTCTCTGACCACCCATTTAAGTTGAATGTACCTTTGCCTCATGGAATGTTCTGAAAAAATAAAAATAAATAAGTGATAACTAGATGTGTATTTCTGAAAAAGTTTTGACATTCTAGTGATAGCTCTGTAGAATTGAAAGAGGTTACAATGATTGTTATAACATTTTGCAAGGTGATATTTAAAATTTGATACAGAACACTTAAATCTATTGAAATAATCAATTGGGTCAAATTGTAATTTCAAAGTGTAGCTTGTTTCTTATCAAAATTATTACACATTTTTAGCCTCTTTGAGCATAATAACGAAAGGTTTCTTCACCACAATTTCTAAAATTTGAGTGGTTTGCCTTCGATGATTTTCACTCATTGTTGGCGTAGTTATATATTGAACTATGCTTTAATGGTTGCTTCATTTAATGACCCACCTCACTATATAACTACTGTGGGGCCGCACTAAGTTCATTTTTGGGAAGTGAATGGTTTCCATCATTCTGATGGATGAATAAATATGATCTCACTTTTCCAGTGTGCTGCACCACATTGCCACATTTTATTTGTTTGTTTCTGCTTTATTTCTTTTGTTTTTAACTTAACCATGCTATACTCCAGTTACATAGGCAAATTCATGTAGTGGGACGCGAGTTACAGCTATCAAAAAAGCAAATAATATTGCTCAGTACTCTTTATTATTTAAGATGTATATAATAAAATAAAACCTGCATCTTTTCGTAATGTGATGAGACTTTTGTTCATCAAATTCAATTTCCTATATCTATCGGTCTCAGAACAAGGGAAAATGTGGAACAGAAAAAATTAAACGAATCACCAGTTCTTGGTTTTGTAAATCTAAGTACCATCTTTCTGTCACGTTTTAACTGTTTCGCAATACCATTTCAAATAGCGCATGATAAAGATTAAAAAGCGCGCAGATTTATTCTTGTAATAATCCTATGTATTTGTTTGTTCTGTTCGTTGGTTATGTTATGATGTAATCTCTGATAGCCATCTCTACTCTTTTATTGACAACATAGGGGGTATAGTTTGCCAATACAAAGATTGATTGTTTCTTTTAGTAGTTTATGTTGTTGTGTCTGAAATTAAAGTTTCTAAGCAAGTTGTTTGATGATTAAAAATTATTTCAAGAAGAGCTTCAGTAGTTAAAAATTGGTAGTACTTATTTTGAATCTGATATTGTCTGTGAGTTGTTTAAAATCATTCAAAATGAAATGAATCTCGTTCTAATTCTTCTATCAATTATTAAAGCATTATATTAGTTAAGATTTTAACCAATCTTTTATATCTGAAAGTGATTGGTCAACTAAGATTTCATAACCGAGATAAAAGCACCATTCAACGGTATGCAGTTTCTCAGTATCTGTAGTACCGACTAAGTGGTGCAACATTTAAAGCAAATATGTACGCATCTCTCATATAAATTTATGAACTGATGTAGGTAAATTTGCTACACTAATCCAACTAATATTAGAGTATTACAAACTGTCTGACCACCCATTTAAGTTGAATGTACCTTTGCCTGAAGGAATGTTGTGAAAAAGTGACAATAAATTAGTGATCACTAGATGTGTATTTCTGAAAATAGTTTTAACATTCTAGTGATTGCACCATAGGGATTGAAAGAGGTTTAAATGATTGTTGTAACATTTTGCAAGGTGATATTTAAAATTTGATACAGAACACTTAAATCTATTGAAATAATCAAATGTGTCATATTGTAATTTCAAAGTGTAGCTTGTTTCTTATCAAAATTATTACACATTCTTAGCGTCTTTGAGAATAATAACGAAAGGTTTCTTCACCACAATTTCGAAAATTAGAGTGATTTGCCTTCGATGATTTTCACTCATTGTTGGCATAGTAATATATTTAACTATGCTTTAATGGTTGCTTCATTTAATGATCCACCTCACTGTATAACTACTGTCGGGCCGCACTAAGTTCACTTTGGACAGTGAAGCGTTTCCATCATTCTGTTGGATGAATAAAAATGATCTCACTTTTCCAGTGTGCTGCACCACATCGCCACATTTTATTTGTTTGTTTCTGCTTTATTTCTTTTGTTTTTAACTTAACCATGCTATACTCCAGTTACATAGGCAAATTCATGTAGTGGGACGCGAGTTACAGCTATCAAAAAAGCAAGTAATATTGCTTAATACTCTTTATAATTTAAGATGTATATAATAAATAAAACCTGCATCTTTTCGTAATGTGATGAGACTTTTGTTTTTCAAATTCAAGTTGACGTAAAAATTTCCTATATCTATCTGTCTCAGAACATAGAAAAATTTGGAACAGAAAAAAATAAATGAATTATAAAATGCTAGCACTTTTATCATCAGTTCTTGGTTCCATATATCCGAGTACCATCTTTCTGTCACGTTTTAACTGTCTCGCAATACCATTTCAAATATCTTATGATAAAGATTAAAAAGCGCGCGGATTTAATCTTGTAATAATGGTATATATTTGTTTGTTCTGTTCGTTGGTTATGATATGTTAGTTATCTTTGATAGCCATCTCTACTCTTTTATTGAGAACATAGGGGGTATAGTTTGCCAATACATAGATTGATTGTTTCTTTTAGTAGGATATGTTGTTGTGTCTGTAATTAAAGTTTCTAAGCAAGTTGTTTGTTGATTAAAAATTATATCACGAATAGCTTCAGTAGTTAAGAATTGGTATTACTTATTTTGAATCTGATATTGTCTGTATGTTGTTTAAAATATTTCAAAATGAAATGAATCTCGTTCTAATTCTTCTATCAGTTATTAAAGCATTATATTAGTTAAGATTTTAACCGATCTTTTATACCTGAAAGTGATTGGTCAACTAAGATTTCATAACCGAGATAAAAGCACCATTCAACGGTATGCAGTTTCTCAGTATCTGTATTACCGACTAAGTGGTGCAACATTAAAAGCAAATATGTACGCATCTCTCATATAAATTTATGAACGGATGTAGGTAAATTTGCTACACTAATCCAACTAATATAAGAGTATTACAAACTCTCTGACCACCCATTTAAGTTGAATGTACCTTTGCCTCATGGAATGTTCTGAAAAAATAAAAATAAATAAGTGATAACTAGATGTGTATTTCTGAAAAAGTTTTGACATTCTAGTGATAGCACTCTGTAGAATTGAAAGAGGTTACAATGATTGTTAGTAACATTTTGCAAGGTGATATTTAAAATTTGATACAGAACACTTAAATCTATTGAAATAATCAATTGGGTCAAATTGTAATTTCAAAGTGTAGCTTGTTTCTTATCAAAATTATTACACATTTTTAGCCTCTTTGAGCATAATAACGAAAGGTTTCTTCACCACAATTTCGAAAATTTGAGTGGTTTGCCTTCGATGATTTTCACTCATTGTTGGCGTAGTTATATATTGAACTATGCTTTAATGGTTGCTTCATTTAATGACCCACCTCACTATATAACTACTGTGGGGCCGCACTAAGTTCATTTTTGGGAAGTGAATGGTTTCCATCATTCTGATGGATGAATAAATATGATCTCACTTTTCCAGTGTGCTGCACCACATTGCCACATTTTATTTGTTTGTTTCTGCTTTATTTCTTTTGTTTTTAACTTAACCATGCTATACTCCAGTTACATAGGCAAATTCATGTAGTGGGACGCGAGTTACAGCTATCAAAAAAGCAAATAATATTGCTCAGTACTCTTTATTAATTTAAGATGTATATAATAAATAAAACCTGCAATCTTTTCGTAATGTGATGAGACTTTTGTTTCATCAAATTCAAGTTGACGTAAAAATTTCCTATATCTATCTGTCTCAGAACAAGGGAAAATGTGGAACAGAAAAAATTAAACGAATTATAAAATGCTAGCTACTTTCATCACCAGTTCTATGGTTCATGTATATCCTAAGTACCATCTTTCTGTCACGTTTTAACTGTCTCGCAATACCATTTCAAATATCTCATGATAAAGATTAAAAAGCGCGCAGATTTATTCTTGTAATAATGCCTATATATTTGTTTGTTCTGTTCGTTGGTTATGATTATGTTAGTATCTTTGATAGCCATCTCTACTCTTTTATTGAGCAACATAGGGGGTATAGTTTGCCAATACAAAGATTGATTGTTTCTTTTAGTAGTTTATGTTGTTGTGTCTGAAATTAAAGTTTCTAAGCAAGTTGTTTGTTGATTAAAAATTATTTCAAGAAGAGCTTCAGTAGTTAAAAATTGGTAGTACTTATTTTGAATCTGATATTGTCTGTGAGTTGTTTAAAATCATTCAAAATGAAATGAATCTCGTTCTAATTCTTCTATCAATTATTAAAGCATTATATTAGTTAAGATTTTAACCGATCTTTTATATCTGAAAGTGATTGGTCAACTAAGATTTCATAACCGAGATAAAAGCACCATTCAACGGTATGCAGTTTCTCAGTATCTGTAGTACCGACTAAGTGGTGCAACATTAAAAGCAAATATGTACGCATCTCTCATATAAATTTATGAACTGATGTAGGTAAATTTGCTACACTAATCCAACTAATATTAGAGTATTACAAACTGTCTGACCACCCATTTAAGTTGAATGTACCTTTGCCTGAAGGAATGTTATGAAAAAGTAACAATAAATAAGTGATCACTAGATGTGTATTTCTGAAAAAAGTTTTGACATTCTAGTGATAGCACCATAGGGAATTGAAAGAGGTTACAATGATTGTTGTAACATTTTGCAAGGTGATATTTAAAATTTGATACAGAACACTTAAATCTATTGAAATAATCAAATGTGTCATATTGTAATTTCAAAGTGTAGCTTGTTTCTTATCAAAATTATTACACATTCTTAGCGTCTTTGAGAATAATAACGAAAGGTTTCTTCACCACAATTTCGAAAATTAGAGTGATTTGCCTTCGATGATTTTCACTCATTGTTGGCATAGTAATATATTTAACTATGCTTAATGGTTGCTTCATTTAATGATCCACCTCACTGTATAACTACTGTCGGGCCGCACTAAGTTCACTTTTGGACAGTGAAGCGTTTCCATCATTCTGTTGGATGAATAAATTGATCTCACTTTTCCAGTGTGCTGCACCACATCGCCACATTTTATTTGTTTGTTTCTGCTTTATTTCTTTAGTTTTTAACTTAACCATGCTATACTCCAGTTACATAGGCAAATTCATGTAGTGGGACGCGAGTTACAGCTATCAAAAAAGCAAGTAATATTGCTTAATACTCTTTATAATTTAAGATGTATATAATAAATAAAACCTGCATCTTTTCGTAATGTGATGAGACTTTTGTTTTCAAATTCAAGTTGACGTAAAAATTTCCTATATCTATCTGTCTCAGAACAAAGAAAAATTTGGAACAGAAAAAATTAAATGAATTATAAAATGCTAGCACTTTCATCATCAGTTCTTGGTTCCATATAAATCCGAGTACCATCCTTTCTGTCACGTTTTAACTGTCTCGCAATACCATTTCAAATATCTTATGATAAAGATTAAAAAGCGCGCGGATTTAATCTTGTAATAATGGTATATATTTGTTTGTTCTGTTCGTTGGTTATGATATGTTAGTTATCTTTGATAGCCATCTCTACTCTTTTATTGAGAACATAGGGGGTATAGTTTGCCAATACATAGATTGATTGTTTCTTTTAGTAGGATATGTTGTTGTGTCTGTAATTAAAGTTTCTAAGCAAGTTGTTTGTTGATTAAAAATTATATCACGAATAGCTTAAGAATTGGTATTACTTATTTTGAATCTGATATTGTCTGTATGTTGTTTAAAATATTTCAAAATGAAATGAATCTCGTTCTAATTCTTCTATCAATTATTAAAGCATTATATTAGTTAAGATTTTAACCGATCTTTTATATCTGAAAGTGATTGGTCAACTAAGATTTCATAACCGAGATAAAAGCACCATTCAACGGTATGCAGTTTCTCAGTATCTGTATTACCGACTAAGTGGTGCAACATTAAAAGCAAATATGTACGCATCTCTCATATAAATTTATGAACGGATGTAGGTAAATTTGCTACACTAATCCAACTAATATAAGAGTAATTACAAACTGCTCTGACCACCCATTTAAGTTGAATGTACCTTTGCCTCATGGAATGTTCTGAAAAAATAAAAATAAATTAAGTGATAACTAGATGTGTATTTCTGAAAATAGTTTTGACATTCTAGTGATAGCACCATAGAATTGAAAGAGGTTACAATGATTGTTGTAACATTTTGCAAGGTGATATTTAAAAAT
>JARYHS010005350.1:0-29797 GCA_031002005.1 Vandiemenella viatica
ATAAATTAAGAAGCAACAAGGTGACAGAAGATGTAAAAAATAACTAAACAAGAAGTTAACAACAGCAGCAGAGAGCCTAAGGCTAGAATTAATCAAAAATATCAAGGCCGGGCATTGAACTCTGAAAGATGCAAGTAGAAATTTCTATAGCTGTGTTAGGAAAATAAGAGAGAAGGAAATATTGAGACAATTATGGGTTAAAATGGAGAAATCGCAGAAAATATGAAAATTTCTGAGATACACTGAGCAACTGTTTTGTTACACACAGTGACAGAGAATTAACTAAGGAGAATCATTCCCATGATTGTGGAAATGAGCAAACTAGAAATGAGAGAACTATGTAGTTGTAAAAAATAGCAAGTATTTGGTATAGATAATATCACAAATGTGCTAAAGATGGATGGGTAGTGCAATGTCAAGTGAAGAGGAAATGAAAATAGATGTACCACATGGTTGTATATAGGGACCAGCCCCATTAATTATTCTATTGGATGTTTCTGTTGGTCTACAGTCAGAGGTTAGTTGCTTGCAGATGCCATAATGCTGTGTAATGGGATTGTATTGAGAGAGGGTTGTGAGCAATTGCAATTGGATTATGGGCATCAGATACTGGAGTTGGAGGGCAGTTAGATTTGTCTGTAGTAATTACCAAAAATGCTATCAGTAACTGAAATGATAAAAAAATTTGGTTGGGCATCATTGCAGTCCATAAGACGGGTGGCAAGAACAAGGCATATACTTGAGAATAGGCTTGAATATCTTGTGGAAGGTTTTAGAGGTCCATAATAGTAAATTAGTAACTGATTTACAAACTTAGAGTAGGAAAGTTTTCACTTGTAGATGTTGGTGGGAGTGGAACAAATTACCTAAAGAGTTAATCCATGATATACTTCAGACTGTAAAAGATTTTAAGTTAAAATATGTATAAATCATAACTAGGTATGTAGGGAAATGAGCTCCATTCCAATAATAATAATAGTAATAATAATACAATTCAGAGTGCTGTAGTAAACTATCACGAAAAACACACACACTCATATTGGGACTTTTAACATTCAGACACTCACGAACGGGAAAATTACACAATCTCACAACAGAACTCAATAAACAGTAAATTCAAATCCTCGCCTTGTAAGAAACACACTTTACAGATTCATAAATGATAGACTACAATAACTACAGAATCTTAAAATGTGGAACTAACAAGAAAATTGGCCAAGGAGGACCACTATTAGGCATGGCCTTTGTTGTTCACAAAAAAGTTTTAGAGTTAGTGAAAGAGATGAAACCCATCAACAATCGACTTATGACTATGAGAATAAAACACACAAACAAAAACTACACTTTCATCAATGTACGTGCACCAATAGATGGTGACAGTAAAAAAGAGCCCAACAGAAAGATTCTGGGAAGAGCTTGAAACAGAGATGGTCAAAATTCCAAAAGATGATGTGAAAATTTTGCTTGGTGACTTCAATGCACAGATTGGCAGGGAATACAAATACAAGAAGACGGTAGGAGATTACCCTGCACAGAAGCTCACCAACATATATGGTTAATGACTTATTGAGTTAAGCCAGCAAAACAACCTCAAATTTATGTCCACCTCACTTGAAAAATCCCAAAAAACAAAAAACATGGCGATCACCCATCCATCATTTATGGGAATTTCAGATTAATCATGTTGCAATATCGTATGACTATCAAAAAGAAATTCACACTGTGCAAGTACACAGGGGCAAATATAGATTCTGATCACTATTTATCCAGAATAAAAATTAAATTCACACCCAAAATAAAATTTAACAGAAAAACACCAATGATTCTAAAATTCAATCTATGTAAACACTCCAAAATCAAAGAATAATGGGAAGAAGAACCTACGAAAGACAGAAATTTTGGACTAAAATAATCAAAACCGTGAAAGAATTGATATCTCTTCACAAAAAACCAAAGCACCCTTGGTGGAATCAAGAATGTGAGACTGCACTGGAAGAAGGAAAAAAATGCATTTCAGAATTACAATTGCAACAAATCTGAAGAAACACACAGTAAATTTCTCGAAGTTAGCAAACAAACATCCAAGATTTTAAGATAACAACCAAAATATATCGGTGATCAACTACAGGCAATCGAAGACAACTTCAAAAATTACAATACACATGATTTCTACAAGACCTTCGCGAACCAAATCAAAGTGTACTCGCCACAGAACCTAGGTTTTAGAAAATGAAATGGTAAACTTGCACTGACAAATAAAGAAAACTGCCAAGAGCTGATCACTTATTTTTCACAGCTCTTAAATTG
Source organism: Vandiemenella viatica (assembly GCA_031002005.1). Classification (NCBI taxonomy): domain Eukaryota; kingdom Metazoa; phylum Arthropoda; class Insecta; order Orthoptera; family Morabidae; genus Vandiemenella; species Vandiemenella viatica. Next base: position 2,308 of record JARYHS010005350.1, read on the forward strand.
TCTGCAACCCAAAAAGAGGGTCCTGAAAATACAATCTGAAATAACAACAGAGAACTCTCACCACCAACACAAGAAGAAATTTATGCACATATAAAGAAACTTAAAAATAACAAAACATCAGGAGAAGATGGAAATGTAACCAAACTTTAAAAAAATTTAGGTCCAAATTCACTCAAAGAAATTGCACAAATAATCCAAAACATTTGGCAAACTGAAAAACCAGATGATTGGAAGATTGCACTAATCCACCACTAAATAAAAAATGTAACAAATCAGATGTAAACAACTATAGAGGGATCTCCCTCCTACCAGTCACATACAAAATTCTTTCAGCCTGTCTTTTGAAGAGAACACAAGAGCAGTTAGAACCTAAATTAGCAGAATATCAAGCATGATTGAGACCAAACAGGTCATGCCTGGAACAAATTTGCAACCTCAAAACCATAATCAAAATGGACCCCTCAGACAAAAACCCCTATTGTATACACATTTTTGGATTTCAAAAAGGCATACGACTCAGTAGACAGGCCTTCACTATTTCAAATTTTAGAAGAAAGGGGATTAGATCAAAAAACACGAGAACTCATAAAACAAACACTAATTGGCACTAAATGTAAAGTAAAATTCATGGGAGAGATTTCAGAACCCTTTGACATTCAAACAAGTGTGAGACAAGGCGATGGGCTCTCTCCTCTTCGGTTCAATGTCATTCTAGAGAAGGTTATGGAAGAGTGGGAGAAAGAACTCAAGAAATGTAAGTGTTGGAAGCCAATCACACCTGGCTTTCCTAAAAACAACCTCAATATACCATACCTTGCTTTTGGGGATGATTTGGCGATACTAGCAGAAAATGAAGAGACTGCCATCAAACACCTTGAGGCACTCAAAGAATGCAGAGAAATAGTAGGGTTACAAATCTCATTCGAGAAAACTGAATTCATATGTTCAAAGACAGAAATAGCAAGTTTGAGAACAAAATACGGTGAAATCAAAAGTCCCATACTTTAAATACCTCGTAGAATTCATCGAACTGACAGGCCTAGAGAAAATTTCACAGCAAAATTGCCTCCAAAAATTAAAAATAGTGTTAGGATTAGTCCAAAATCTCTACAACAAAAAATCCATGTCAAGACAGGCCAAAATTTGGCACTATGACACAGTCATAAAACCAACAGTGCTCTACTCAAGTGAAACATTAACTCTTAACAGAAAACATGATGTTGAAGAAATAAAAAAAGGTAGAGAGAAAAATCATTAGAAAAATTCTAGGAGCAAGACTATTTAAAGATGGTTTAGACTACAATCAATCTAAACAACAGAAAAGTTTTCAAACATCAAAATTGACATCAAGAAAAGGCGAATGAAATTCTTACGCCACCTTAAGAGGTTATCAGAAAATCGATTGACAAAAAAGATAATAAATTATGTAACTTCACTTAAAAATCCAACACCCTGGCTGAATGAAATTCAGAAGGATCTTAAAAGTGCAAACATAGAAGCAACAGACATCTTAGAAAGAGACATCTTTAGACACAAAGCAGATAAATGGGAAGTTATAACTGAGCAACCAAAACAAAAACAATACAGACCAAAGCGGTTGGAAGAACGAAAACAAGCTTTCTTGGAAAGAATGAAAGCCTATATGAACAACAAGAATAACTCAAAGAAAACTTGATTGGGTCACTTGCTTGACATCTTCCATTTATTGGAGAATTCGCCAATAATAATAATAATACAGCTACTTACAATTAGCCAGTTCAGTTGGCAATAAAATAAAATAAATTGAAATAAATTAAGCAAATATAAATACCAAATATTAGGTAGTAGAATTTAAGGCCTGTCACGCTCTGTGATGATGTCTGTAGATCCATTTCCCTCCATAGCCTCCTCCCCCCCTCCCTTATTGAGTCGTTTTTTGACCTTAGATTTACCCTAAAAATAATTCATGTGTTAAGGTGGTAGTGCACCAACACTTTTTGCCCTATATTTGGCAGCAATGCTCTACGAAACGTCATCTACCCCCAACACAGGCGTGGAGATCAGATACCGGTTTGACGGAGGACTATTTAATCCAGCAAGACTCCGCTCATCAAGATTAACTTTCCTCACCCAGGTAACAGAACTGCAGTATGCAGATGACAACACCTCTCCAGCACATACTCCTCAGCAGATACAACAGTCCGTAAACTACTTCAAGGACGCATATGACCGTTTTGGCCTGACCATCAACACCCGAAAAACTAAAGTGCTAGCGCAACCTGCCCCTGGAGCTACACTCCCAGTTTGATGTTACCATCTCCGGCACAGCCCTTGAGCAAGTAGATAGCTTCTCCTACCTTGGAAGCATTCTCTCTACACAGTGCACAGCAGAGAAGGATGTAGAAAACAGAATTCGTGCAGCACACATAGCCTTTGGACGACTTACTCGGCGAGTGTTCCTAAACAAAGATCTTAATTTAAGCACCAAGCTGATGGTCTACCAAGCTGTAGTTGTCTCCACGTTGCTGTATGGGTGTGAGACATGGACACTCTACAGGCGAGATATTAAGAAAATGGAGCGATTTCACCAGCTAAAACTTCGCTCTATAATGAACATTAAATGGGACGACTATGTGTCCAACATTAGAGTCTTGGAAAGAGCTCAAATGTATAGCATTGAAGCCCTCATCATCAGCCACCAACTTAGATGGGTTGGACACGTTCAACGTATGAGCAACAGTAGACTCCCTCGCCAACTTTTATACGGTGAGCTCAGCACTGGCAGCAGACCTCGCGGTGCCCCTAAGAAACGCTACAAAGATCAGTTCAAGAAGACCCTGAAGAAAACTAATATAGACCTTACCACCTGGGACAGCCTCACAAAAGACCGCGTTCTATGGCGCAAAACTACCTCCGCAGCAGTGGCACGTTTCGAAGAGGAGCGGCGAAGTCTGGCAGCTGAATCCCGTTTAAGGCGGAAAGCCCGACAAACCCTACCGCGCCAGCCACCCACATTTGGGTGCAGTGTGTGCGGACGACTGTTCTATGCAAGAATCGGCCTGATCAGCCACCAGCGCACACACAAATAAACACGCAAGAGAGCAACATAAACTCGGAAACGAGTATGGCCGACGACGACGACGACGACGACGGCATATTCATCACCTGGCCTCACCTTTGCTAAATTGGGGAATGTTTCTCCTAATGATATGAATTAGAAATTGGTCACCAGTATCTCCTCTGGACAGATTGTTTTAGTATTAATGGAGACATATAATAATGAAGTACTAAGATTATTTTGTGAGATTTATTCTTTGATGTGTATATGCTTCTCACTGTGATGGACATTGGTGTGATCCCCAATCCGGCCATTGGGATTTCAGTTTTCTACAGCTAGCCAAAATTACTACAAGTGAATGCTAATATGGTTCATCTAAAGTCCTTGGCCAAACTACCTTAATGACAACAAGTATAAGTACCAACATTTTTAGTGATTAATCAGAATATAGTAACCATTTCAAGATGGTGATTTGTATAGTAAAATTATTCTTATGTTAAAAAGAATTTTATGAATAAATGATAACTTTTCATTCATACAAGAACTCTTGTCAATTCAATTATGTCCAGCTATTATGCTTTTTCAGATTGAGCTTGAGATCAGGATAAATGCAGCAAAACCAGTTTTTAACACCGTTTTTGAGAGGGTTGCCGAGGAAAGATTAGACAAAGTAAAAAAGTTCCTGAATTTCTCAAGTCTTGGAAACATTCCAGGTTAGAGAAAGATAATTAAGTCAACAGTATTTATTATGTAACCCTCAATTGCTTTGTTTCATGTTAAAGAAACCTAGTGAAATTAATTAATTACGTTTACTGTAAGAAAATGGGTTTTAAATGATTGTGAGTGCAAAAAATTTTATTTAATTTAAAGGTAAAATATGAGACAGTAAGAATTACTTTGAATGTTTTATGCTTTTATGTACTTATATCTTACCAGGAAAAAGACAACAATTGTATAAAATTTCCTAAATTGTCTCTTAATTTCTGTCTAGTATTCATTCTGTAATACAGAAAAAAACCTATCCATTGTTACTGTACATAGTTAAAGGAAGACAGTGTAATTTATGTGATTGGGGGGGAGGGTAACAGTGAGATATTGATCAAAGGTTTGCAGTTCATTGTCAGACAGACATTGGAGTGATGCTTTAATTTCAATGTAGAGGACATTGCAAAATGAAAACATTTAAGTGTTACTAATACATATCTACAAAATACCTTAGTGGTTTCAATTCAAAATAATTCTTATCACCTGTTTAGTTTTCCAGTGAACTGTGGATTTGAATTATAATTTTTAAACCATCAGACATTGTACAATGTACTTGTAACCGTTGTTAGGAGTAGATTGTACTCACCTTCATAGCAGTTAATCTTTTACGGTACATTTACTGTACAACTTATGAAGTTACTAAGGAATGGAAACTAAAATCATATATTTTTTAATTCAAGTTATTGGAAAATTGCATTGGTCGTAATGAACTGGAAACAGGGTTTCTTATCAGATGTGCATTTCGCCCCAATTTGTAGCTGCCTAGCCTAACCCATAAGTAATTGGTTACTTAGCACATTAAACATGTGAAAAAGCTTTTCCTTTCCGTAAGAGCATGTAAACATTGCTCAGTTATGTGCAGGTGACGTCTGTGATTTGACAAATAATAATCAAACTCGGAGCACGTGTACGTTATCTCTAAGAATGTACTAGACGGAAATTAGCACAGGAGTGTAAAATTGCTGAGAAAGTTGTGGCTAGTTTATTGTGTTATGTTGTATATTTTTTTCCTGTGTGTGCAGAGCTGCAGGACTTAATGACAAGCCCCAGGATAAATCCAGAAGCATTCAACCGTTTGTTGCAAACAGCACTGTTAAAGTCACCGAAACTCAAGATACTCAGCCTCGCCGACAATGAGCTGGACAATGTGCAGATCATACTATCTGCATACAGGTGTGCTGGGATCCTTCCCAACCAGGTGCCCCTACAGGTCTTGGATCTATCCTACAATAAAGTGAGTATAATGACTATAATTATATATAATTTTTAACTTTTCACACTATGTTTAATATTGAAATTTATCCATTAAGTAATTTTTCCTGTGTTCAAAAATAAAAGTCATATACAGTTGTCCAGATAAGGGTCAGTTTTCCAATTTACCTTATTTATTTGGTGCTTTAGTCTGCTTTTGCTATCAATTAATGACTCGACAGTCTTGAATTAGAAGTAGAGATGGGTAGTATGTTGATAAATGTTCTGAAAAGTATGGTGAATATGGAAAAAAAATCACATTTCACATTTCAATTAGTCATGCAAGTTTTGTTTGGGTGTCTGATAAGAATGATATGTGTAAATTCAATTAGTCCAATACCAGAAGACAGACACATTATAACCCAGCTACTGAAATGCAACAATCATCAGTAATAATATTTTTAACTACGTAAAATTTTGTCATTTACAGCTTCTATATGAGGCTTTCATCTGTTCCTTCATTATTATACATTATATCTAACATCTTTGCAGAGCAGTGTACATGATCCAGATAGTAAAAATATAATGCTTTCAGACAGCAAGCTGAATGAATATAATATCTCCACAAGTATGGCAATGGAAAATTGGAAAGTTGAAATGTCATTCAGAAATATCATATTTACTTGACTTGTCATTCTAGAGCATTATTTTAAAACCACCAGAAAAGTCTTCATTCCTATATAGTGAAAAATTGTCAACATGAAAATTTCATGGAATTTGGTTAAAAAATAGTTAAGTGTGCTTGTGATGGTCTACTAAAATCTTTAAATCAGGATTTTGCACGGTCATACTTATTTTTCTTTGCCAAGGCATATGAAGAAAATAAACACTGACTTAAGTAAAAAATGTAGTTACAGAACTCAAATATGATAGTAGCTGAGAACATCCAAATAGCAAAATAAATGTTTATGGAATGTTTGGCTGGAATTATCCCTGCAGTCCATGACTAAAGTGGTTGAGCCCTTGTTGGCTAGGGAGTATTAGATCAGTCAGTATGCAGAAGGAATGGACAGGCAGTAAGAAATTTAATGTGTTTGGGGGGGGGGGTAATATTTAGAATTAATTTTTTTTTTTTGGAATATAAAAGAGCCTAAGAAATAATTTAAGTAAGGTTAATGGTTTGTAAAGGCTCAGTTTTCCTGAAGCATTGTTGAGCACATAATTGCACAGCACAGAAATAGTTGAGTAATTGTAGTAAGTAGTCTGAAGCTGGCAGTCTTGATAAGTGAAGTAACCGAGCGTGGTAGTGTAACGATTAGCGTTCTGGCCTCGCATTCGGAGGACGGCGGTTTGAATTCCCGTCCGGGCATCCAGATTTGGATTTTCCATGGTTTCCCAAATCACTCCAGGCAAATGCCAGGATGCTTTCTTAAAAAGGCCATGGCTGAATTCCTTCCCATTCCCATCCTTTCCCGTCTCTAAAGACCTCGCTGTTAAGAGACTTAAGCAGTTAAAAAAAAAGTGAAGTAAATAGGTGAGCGCGTCGATTGTATGAGGACCGCACAATATGGTTTCCTATGTTTGAATCTATGAAGTGGCTATGAAGAAAGCAGCATGATACAGTTTTGTTAGACTTTTAGACAAATGCTCAGGTAGAACTGAGAACTACTGGTACTTTGTGTCCGGGTAAAGTATGTTGCGTTGTTAAACTTACACATGCTGAGAACCTGCAATTGTAAGTGAAGGAGAATGTTATGCCTTAACCACAAAACTTAAGTAACTGTTGATGGTTATGGAGAAACTTGTAAGAGGATGTCAATGAATCTATAGTGATCTTTAAAGCAAACTGTGTTATGATTTATGAACATGAATGATCCTGCAAACCTAACAATTAGTGAGCTATACAAACACACACCACCGCTTACATATCGCAACTTGGTGACATCCTGTTTATCGTGACAAGGGGGATGATGATGGTACAGTTTCTGGACAGCTCTCTAATGACTGGAATTTCTGCACTGCTGAGATTGTGGAAGAATAAAGTGGAAGTGAGGAACTCGTGGAATAGAAGGAGGAGATGATTTTGTGGGAGAAGGGGCAGATCAGTGAAGATGAAGGTTTGAATTACTTTAGGCTGGACCTAATTTTGTCCACTGGCTGTTGTTTTCTTCTGTGATGACAAAGTGATACTGCCAATAGAGAGAGAAGCAGGATGCTTACGAATTCTGGATTAAAGCAGCATGGTTGACCTTGGGAGTTGGGAAGTCCCTTGGTTAGGACTGATTGTTAGGGTTCTGATAGGAGAATGGAGGAAAGATTAATCACATACTGTTGAGATTTAGCTGAAGGAAGGGCAGGAGCTGTTGTGGCATGGGGGAGTTGAAGAAAGTGAGCAAAGCATGGGGTCTTGGCAAATTGGTAGAGATGGTGTGTGGTGTGCAGGAATAGAGTATTCATCAGTCTACAGTTTTTCCTAACCTAGCTCAAGAAGTTTGCTAATAATAAGTATGTGATCAGCGTTTTCACTAAAATTCATTGTATGAGACATTACATTGCACAGTAAATATAACTCTGATTCGAAGGGAGAAACAGCCAGATACATCTACAAGGATGAACCTCCTGCTTATCAAACATTCATGCTCCTTAGTATTATGGAACGTAATATTGCTAGCAGTGTTATATGTTAAATTTTATGCATTACTTTTTGAAGTTACTGAAATTATTCTTCATCTAATGATGACATGCCTGATTCTGCACATTGACGGTTACTACGGAGGAGGTACCCTTCCATGATAACTCTCTTAGGAAGATGACTGTGGAGCTTTCCTGTTGTCTTCCCAAGTGTTTGTTTATATGTTTATTGTAGATATGGGTGACTGAAATTCTATGTAGTATAGTGTTGTATAAAATGAGAGATGTAGGTGTTGTCCATCCATTCAGGCTCACTCTTCTGACAGAATGCAAGGGGACTACCAGGCTGAATGTATCCATCCTACAGATGAATCATCAACAGCATTGTCGTATGCTGTCACTCCAAACGCACTGCCGAGAGGTACGAGATTTAACCAGGACATTTGTGCACAATCTGTGATGAGGAATTTGCACCACCACTTTTTCCACCCTGCCAGCCTAGTTCTGATGATGAGCATTTTTTCCACCACCAGAACTCAACCTGCTAATCCTGTGTCAGCACTGGATGCCATCACAATGCTGTACCCAACTGAACCAGCTAGGCAGAAATTATTATTTAATTTAAAAATTGGTTTTCAAGAAATAATCATAATTGTTTTAATATTTACTGTTTGAATTTTGATAACTTATGAATTTACTCTACTTCATTTAATAGCGAATTGAATATTTCGGAAACATATTAGTTTCCATAAATTTATGGTCATGAGGCAAATTGTTCACACTTGTCTCCTGCCATTCAGAAGGGTGCATGTTTGATTCCACTCAAGCCATCCAGATTTCAGTTGCCCATGGTTTCCCAAAATCACTCTAAGACTAATGCTCAGGTTCCTAAAAGTTCTTAAAAAGAGTAATTGCAATATTATATATAAAAAACTAAAAAAAGGATAGCGTAAAGAACCACCACTTTTATGTGTTTCACCCCTGTAAGCTACCTTACTCCTTATTTGCAATATTTAGTTAAATCCGACGAAGTTTGGGTTAACATTGATACATGATACCACAGTTTAAAATCGAGACAACAACACTTTAGAGTTAGGAAAGTAAATAAACAGGACATAATAATAATAATTAAACAGTTTCTAAGAAAATATAAATTGTAAAACTTACCTAAATGAGCGTTATCCATAGCTTTCCATAATTGCAAGTAAACAGATTTGGTTAAGCAACCATATCACTAATATTCCATACATCTCGACACAGTAAAGCACGTTTATAATAATAATTTCACTGTTTTATATTAAATTCACTAGTAACTGCAGTTTCTGACAGATTTAAACAGTAAATATGATTTTTAAAACATCGAACCATGTGCTAATTTCATAAAATGTTTCAGTCCAGCCAAGTAATTTCAGAGCTTCAAAAGTAAATTTAACAACACTTAATAACATATCCTTCAATATTCTTTAAGTTTCCAATAGCCATCAACCGATAAATAAAAGATACAAATAAGTTCAAAATCATAATCCTACTACGTAGTAACGGCTCACTAGTAAACGAATTTCGGTCTGGCAACATATTTCACGAACTAAAAACTTTTCTAAAACACTTAAAATAAATAAAGGAACACTTTAAAAATAGTCTCTGGCAGAAATAAGCTGTAAATAAAAAGTGAACAAAATTGTGTAATGCTGCAAAACTACCAAATTTTAGAAATTCCATAACTTTTGATATACTTGACCGATTTGGAAAATTTTTACCTCCTGGGAATCAGCAGGGACAGGAGAACAGTTTGAAAATAGTCTAAACTTGATATTTTAAACTTTAGCAAATTCATATTCCGGACATGACGTTTTGCAGTTCTAAAGTCGGCTTTCCTATTCATCAAACTTCATAAATAGTTTACACCGGTCTGGAAGCTCTGAGAATAAAACCACGCACAGCACAACACTTAGTACAAAACGCTCTTCATCTCGTGATTTTCTGGAAGCCCTCAGCTTGAAAAAATAATTAAGTACACCTGTTGATCATCGCAGTCTACGCATTTTCCATAAAGGAAGGTCTGGAGGTTGTTCTGGTAACAGAATTCGGAAGTCTCGGGTCGAGTGAACACGTACTGTGTTAAACGGAACTGAGCGCTCTCGGCGCGCGGGCATTCATGGGTAACCGGAAACTCTGATGGCGAGCCAGACAGGGAGGACATCTTTGAAAAACTTAACTTTACTAGACATGTGAGACTTCGATAGTAGGACTCATTTTTCGGATTCGGGGTTGAGCGGTCTGTTCTGTTTCATTACTTGTGGTCTTACGGGTGACGTGTAGTCTGATGCCTTAGCTAACTGGCATTTAATGTACTGTGTGAAAATTATTAAGAATATATTTTTTTGTGACAATAGACTTCAACAACTTTCATTTCTAAATTAGTACCCTCCTTACAGGGGGTTAATTCTGTAAGTGGTGGCCGGCTTTATCATGCAGTTAGCATTTTTCATAGGTTTTTCACGGTTCTAGAACATTTCTCTGACTTATCATAGTATTTGGAAGAACTCAAGTTTAGGTGTACAAGCCGAAACTAGACCCCGGTATGCAGCTAGTCCCTAACACCCCATGAAACCATCATCTAAAGTAAGTCGTGGTTCATTTCGCTATCATTTTTTTTGTAAATCCATTCGCTACTTAGCTCCTATTGTTTGCTGGTTACTATATATATACATATATATAGGTTATTAGGAAACAGAGGCACTGAAAGCAGATATATTATACATTAGGATAGGAATAAAACCCTCGCTTACCATAGAAGTGGATTCCTGCGGCGTTGGTACACGAAAAAAAACACACAAAAACACGTAGAATATAATTTTCGAGCCAATGGCTCTTCATCAGTAGGAGTGAGTAGGCTGCATGCTAGCGGTTGGCATTTTATTTTGTTTACTTATTTATTTTTACTTTCTCAAATTTATGTTATGAACATTTGATTATATTTTTCCGCATTTTTTGTAATATTTTGAATTCTCAGGTACTAGCTCCAATTCACTGTCTCCCTCTCCCTGTCCCCTGTTTGAATTTACCCCACCATGTTCCTGACTAACGGTAATTCTATGAAATACTCGCCCACACCACCCTCCCTCCTTCATTTTCCCCTGTTGACTAAGAGCCAAGTCTTGAAATATTCTTGTTTTCCTGTCTTTATTTATGTTTCGCCCATGATACCATCATCTAAGGTAAGTGGTGGTTCATTTCGCTATCCCTTTATATATATATTGTACCTCCTTGACCTCCAAGGCCCCTTACAAGGACTCTCCCCCAACTCTTTGTCCCTCCTTACCCCACAGAATCCCCGTACCCCCACCTTTTACCTTCTTTCCAAGATCCACAAAACTGGAAATCCGGGGAGACCTATAGTTGCGGCTTATGGGTCTCCTACAGAACGGATTGCAGCTTTTGTGGATCAGCACCTCCAGCCTTTTGTACAGGACCTCCCTTCATTCATTAAAGATACCCCACACTTCCTTGAACGACTTTCCACAGTCCCCACTCCTCTACCACCTGACTCCTTCCTTGTCTCCATAGATGTCTCTTCCCTTTACACCAACATCCCTCATGGACAGGGCCTCAGCTCCATGGAACACTTCCTGGAAATGCGACCTCCCGGCAGCCTCCCCAAGACATCCTTCCTCATTTCCTTGGCTAACCTCATCCTGTCTAACAACTACTTTTCCTTTAACTCACAAATTTACCACCAGATACGTGGTACTGCAATGGGCACCCGCATGGCACCATCCTATGCAAACCTTTTCTTGGCCGTCTGGAACAACGATTCCTCAACAATCTTCCCATTAAACCTCTTGTGTGGTTCAGATACATAGACGACATCTTTATGATCTGGACCCACGATGAGCATCATCTAATAGACTTCCTCAACTCCCTAAACAACCACTCCATCAACTTTACTTGGACGTACTCCCATACTCATGTTACCTTTCTTGATGTTGACGTTTCCTTGCATAACGGGCGCCTACATACTTCTGTTCATATCAAACCGACTAATCTGCAGCAATATCTTCATTTCAACAGTTGTCATCCCTTGCACATCAAACGTTCCCTTCCTTACAGTCTGGCCCTCCGTGGCAGGCGAATCTGCTCTGATGAACAATCTCTTTCCCAATACACAGAAAACCTGTCTGGAGCTCTCATCTCCCGTAGCTACCCTCCTGATTAGTACACAAACAAATCTCCCGTGCCATAGCCCTTCCTTCACACAGCCACTCCAAGTCAGTACCCCTTGATACTAACCACAGCCCCGCCTTCATCACTCAGTACTTCCCTGGTCTCGAGTCCATTAACCTAATCCTTCGCCGTGGACATGATTTCCTACGTTCCTTCCCCGGGATGCGCACCATTCTCCATAAAATTCTACCCACTGCCCCTCGCACATGTTTTAGCAGACCACCAATTTAAGTAATATCTTGGTCCACAAGTACTCACCAAGTAATTCGCCCAGACTGCCACAGGGTTCATTCCCATGCAATAGACCCCGTTGTAAAACATGCAGCATGCACCCAGCCACTACCACTTACTCCAATCCTACAACAGGTGAAACATTCCCTATCATTGGTCATGCTACTTGCATGACAACACACCTCATATACCAACTGACATGCCTCCATTGCTCCAGCTCATATATAGGCCTCACAACCAATCCCCTAGCTATCAGAATGAATGGCCACAGGCAGACAGTCTATACTAACAATGAGGCCCATCCAGTTGCAAAACATGCCAGTTCCCACAAAATCAATAATTTGAACATCTGTTTTTCAGTTAGGGCAATCAGAGTTTTCCCTAACAACACGACCCCCTCTGAACTTCGTAGATGGGAATTAGCCTACCAGAATATCCTTGACACCAGACATCCTCCTGGACAATCTCCAATAAACTCTGCCCAGACCCAGCACTTATTATCTATACCATTTACGTTTTTTGTATTTCTGTATTTACTATTATCTATGCTATTTACATTTATTTTACGTTTCACTTATATATATATATATATATATATATATATCCCCACCCAGTTATTATTCACCTCTTTCAATAATAACATATCGTCATCAGTATCGATTATCGACCCAATATTTGAGCTTACTCTCCCCCCCCCTTTCCACCTAAACTACCATCCGCGCCTGAGACGCCATTCACCAGTCGGCCGTCTATGTGTACACATGTGACGGCGCCTGGTGCTTCACCTTCTGCACGTTTAAGGCTGTTGTAGGCCGAAATATTGCGCTTCTCTTGTTTTTGTTTTTTGTTCGTCGTCCCAGCCGCCTTCATCTGTGGTAAGTGTTGGGTCATATTTCCCTATCCTTCCTTAATTTATTGCCTTAAAGCTTGTCCTATATATATTATATATATATATATAGATATATATATATATATATATATATTATGTGTAACTATATATATATATAGATTGTTTGGAAACAAAGGCGCTGAGAGCGGATATATTAGACATTGGGATAGGAGAAAACCACCGCTTACCAAAGATGAGGGCTCCAGCGGCATCAAAACACGAAAAAACACACAAACACAAACATAATACAAATTTTTCGAGCTTAGCTCTTCATCAGGTTGTAGGATGAGGTGGCTGCCCCGCGGAAGCTAGCAACTTGCTAGCTTCCACGGGGCAGCCACTCATCCTACAACCTGATGAAAGCTAAGCTCGAAAATTTGTATTATGTTTGTGTTTGTGTTTTTTCGTGTTTTGATGCCGCTGGAGCCCTCATCTTTGGTAAGCGGTGGTTTTTCTCCTATCCCAATGTCTAATATATCCGCTCTCAGCGCCTTGTTTCCAAACAATCTATATATATATAGTACACATAATATATATAATATATATATATATATATATATATATATATATATATGGAACAACTTTAAGCAATAAAATTAAGGAAGGATAGGGAAATATGACCCAACACTTACCACAGATGAAGGCGGCTGGGACGACGAACAAAAAACAAACACAAGAGAAGCGCAATATTTCGGCCTACAGCAGCCTTAAACGTGCAGAAGGTGAAGCACCAGGCGCCGTCACATGTGTACACATAGACGGCCGACTGGTGAATGGCGTCTCAGGCGCGGATGGTAGTTTAGGTGGAAGGGGGGGGGGGGGAGTAAGCTCAAATATTGGGTCGATAATCGATACTGATGACGATATGTTATTATTGAAAGAGGTGAATAATAACTGGGTGGGGATATATATATATATATATATATATATATAAAGTGAAACAGTAAATAGATGTAAATAGCAAGAGATTAATAGTAGATACAGGACAAATACAAAGAAACGTAAATGGTATAGATAATAGAGTGCTGGGTCTGGTGGACAGAGTTTATTGGAGATTGAGTCCGGAGGGATGTCTGGTATCAAGGGATATTCGGTAGCTAATTCCCATCGACGAAGTTCAGAGAGGGTCGTGTTGGTTAGGGAAAACTCTGACGTGCCCTAGACTGAAAAAACATGAGGTTCAAATTAGTGATTTTGTGGGAACATGGCATGTTTGCAACTGGATGGGGAATCATTGTTAGTATAGAGCTGTATGCCTGTGGCCATTCATTCTGATAGACTAGGGGATTGGTTGTGAGGCCTATATATGAGCTGGAGCAATGGAGGCATGTCAGTTGGTATATGAGGTGTGTTGTCATGCAAGTAGCATGACCAATGATAGGGAATGTTTCACCTGTTGTAGGATTGGAGTAAGTGGTAGTGGCTGGGTGCATGCTGCATGTTTTACAACGGGGTCTATTGCATGGGAATGAACCCTGTGGCAGTCTGGGCAAATTACTTGGTGAGTACTTGTGGACCAAGATATTACTTAAATTGGGTGGTCTGCTAAAACATGTGCGAGGGGCAGTGGGTAGAATTTTATGGAGAACGGTGCGCATCCCGGGAAGGAACGTAGGAATCATGTCCACGGCGAAGGATTAGGTTAATGGACTCGAGACCAGGGAAGTACTGAGTGATGAAGGCGGGGCTGTGGTTAGTATCAAGGGTACTGACTTGGAGTGGCTGTGTGAAGGAAGGGCTATGGCAGGGAGATTTGTTTGTGTACTAAATCAGGAGGGTAGCTACGGGAGATGAGAGCTCCAGACAGGTTTTCTGTGTATTGGGAAAGAGATTGTTCATCAGAGCAGATTCGCCTGCCACGGAGGGCCAGACTTTAAGGAAGGGAACGTTTGATGTGCAACGGATGACAACTGTTGAAATGAAGATATTGCTGCAGATTAGTCGGTTTGATATGAACAGAAGTATGTAGGCGCCCGTTATGCAAGGAAACGTCAACATCAAGAAAGGTAACATGAGTATGGGAGTACATCCAAGTAAAGTTGATGGAGTGGTTGTTTAGGGAGTTGAGGAAGTCTATTAGATGATGCTCATCGTGGGTCCAGATCATAAAGATGTCGTCTATGTATCTGAACCACACAAGAGGTTTAATGGGAAGATTGTTGAGGAATCGTTGTTCCAGACGGCCAAAGAAAAGGTTTGCATAGGATGGTGCCATGCGGGTGCCCATTGCAGTACCAACGTATCTGGTGGTAAATTTTGTGAGTTAAAGGAAAAGTAGTTGTTAGACAGGATGAGGTTAGCCAAGGAAATGAGGAAGGATGTCTTGGGAGGCTGCCGGGAGGTCGCATTTCCAGGAAGTGTTCCATGGAGCTGAGGCCCTGTCCATGAGGGATGTTGGTGTAAAGGGAAGAGACATCTATGGAGACAAGGAAGGAGTCAGGTGGTAGAGGAGTGGGGACTGTGGAAAGTCGTTCAAGGAAGTGTGGGGTATCTTTAATGAATGAAGGGAGGTCCTGTACAAAAGGCTGGAGGTGCTGATCCACAAAAGCTGCCAATCCGTTCTGTAGGAGACCCCATAAGCCGCAACTATAGGTTCCCCCCGGATTTCCAGTTTTGTGGATCTTGGAAAGAAGGTAAAAGGTGGGGGTACGGGGATTCTGTGGGTAAGGAGGGACAAAGAGTTGGGGGAGAGTCCCTTGTAAGGGGCCTTGGAGGGTCAAGGAGGTACAATATATATATAAAGGGATAGCGAAATGAACCACCACTTACCTTAGATGATGGTATCATGGGGCGAACACATAAATAAAGACAGGAAAAACAATGAATATTTCAAGACTTGGCTCTTAGTCAACAGGGGAAAATGAAGGAGGGAGGGTGGTGTGGGCGAGTATTTCATAGAATTACCGTTAGTCAGGAACATGGTGGGGGGTAAATTCAAACAGGGGACAGGGAGAGGGAGACAGTGAATTGGAGCTAGTACCTGAGAATTCAAAATATTACAAAAAATGCGGAAAAATATAATCAAATGTTCATAACATAAATTTGAGAAAGTAAAAAATAAATAAGTAAACAAAATAAAATGCCAACCGCTAGCATGCAGCCTACTCACTCCTACTGATGAAGAGCCATTGGCTCGAAAATTATATTCTACGTGTTTTTGTGTGTTTTTTTTCGTGTACCAACGCCGCAGGAATCCACTTCTATGGTAAGCGAGGGTTTTATTCCTATCCTAATGTATAATATATCTGCTTTCAGTGCCTCTGTTTCCTAATAACCTATATATATGTATATATATAGTAACCAGCAAACAATAGGAGCTAAGTAGCGAATGGATTTACAAAAAAAAATGAATAGCGAAATGAACCACGACTTACTTTAGATGATGGTTTCATGGGGTGTTAGGGACTAGCTGCATACCGGGTCTAGTTTCGGCTTGTACACCTAAACTTGAGTTCTTCCAAATACTATGATAAGTCAGAGAAATGTTCTAGAACCGTGAAAAACCTATGAAAAATGCTAACTGCATGATAAAGCCGGCCACCACTTACAGAATTAACCCCCTGTAAGGAGGGTACTAATTTAGAAATGAAAGTTGTTGAAGTCTATTGTCACAAAAAATATATTCTTAATAATTTTCACACAGTACATTAAATGCCAGTTAGCTAAGGCATCAGACTACACGTCACCCGTAAGACCACAAGTAATGAAACAGAACAGACCGCTCAACCCCGAATCCGAAAAATGAAGTCCTACTATCGAAGTCTCACATGTCTAGTAAAGTTAAGTTTTTCAAAGATGTCCTCCCTGTCTGGCTCGCCATCAGAGTTTCCGGTTACCCATGAATGCCCGCGCGCCGAGAGCGCTCAGTTCCGTTAACACAGTACGTGTTCACTCGACCCGAGACTTCCGAATTCTGTTACCGAACAACCTCCAGACCTTCCTTTATGGAAAATGCGTAGACTGCGATGATCAACAGGTGTACTTAATTATTTTTTCAAGCTGAGTGCTTCCAGAAAATCACGAGATGAAGAGCGTTTTGTACTAAGTGTTGTGCTGTGCGTGGTTTTATTCTCAGAGCTTCCAGACCGGTGTAAACTATTTATGAAGTTTGATGAATAGGAAAGCTAGCTGACTTTAGAACTGCAAAACGTCATGTCCGGAATATGAATTTGCTAAAGTTTAAAATATCAAGTTTAGACTATTTTCAAACTGTTCTCCTGTCCCTGCTGATTCCCAGGAGGTAAAAATTTTCCAAATCGGTCAAGTATATCAAAAGTTATGGAATTTCTAAAATTTGGTAGTTTTGCAGCATTACACAATTTTGTTCACTTTTTATTTACAGCTTATTTCTGCCAGAGACTATTTTTAAAGTGTTCCTTTATTTATTTTAAGTGTTTTAGAAAAGTTTTTAGTTCGTGAAATATGTTTGCCAGACCGAAATTCCGTTTACTAGTGAGCCGTTACTACGTAGTAGGATTATGATTTTGAACTTATTTGTATCTTTTATTTATCGGTTGATGGCTATTGGAAACTTAAAGAATATTGAAGGATATGTTATTAAGTGTTGTTAAATTTACTTTTGAAGCTCTGAAATTACTTGGCTGGACTGAAACATTTTATTGAAATTAGCACATGGTTCGATGTTTAAAAATCATATTTACTGCTTTAAATCTGTCAGAAACTGCGAGTTACTAGTGAATTTAATATAAAACAGTGAAATTATTATTATAAACGTGCTTTACTGTGTCGAGATGTATGGAATATTAGTGATATGGTTGCTTAACCAAATCTGTTTACTTGCAATTATGGAAAGCTATGGATAACGCTCATTTAGGTAAGTTTTACAATTTATATTTTCTTAGAAACTGTTTAATTATTATTATTATGTCCTGTTTATTTACTTTCCTAACTCTAAAGTGTTGTTGTCTCGATTTTAAACTGTGGTATCATGTATCAAATGTTAACCCCAAACTTCGTCGGATTTTAACTAAATATTGCAAATAAGGAGTAAGGTAGCTTACAGGGGTGAACACATAAAAGTGGTGGTTCTTTACGCTATCCTTTTTTTAGTTTTTTATATATATATATTGCAATTACTCTTTTTAAGAACTTTTAGGAACCTGAGCATTAGTCTTAGAGTGATTTTGGGAAACCATGGGCAACTGAAATCTGGATGGCTTGACGTGGAATCAAACATGCACCCTTCTGAATGGCAGGAGACAAGTGTGAACAATTTGCCTCATGACCATAAATTTATGGAAACTAATATGTTTCCGAAATATTCAATTCGCTATTAAAATGAAGTAGAGTAAATTCATAAGTTATCAAAATTCAAACAGTAAATATTAAAACAATTATGATTATTTCTTGAAAACCAATTTTTTAAATTAAATAATAATTTTCTGCCTAGCTGGTTCAGTTGGGTACAGCATTGTGATGGCATCCAGTGCTGACACAGGATTAGCAGGTTGAGTTCTGGTGGTGGAAAAAATGCTCATCATCAGAACTAGGCTGGCAGGGTGGAAAAAGTGGTGGTGCAAAATTCCTCATCACCAGATTGTGCACAAATGTCCTGGGTTAAATCTCGTACCTCTCGGCAGTGCGTTTGGAGTGACAGCATACGACAATGCTGTTGATGATTCATCTGTAGGATGGATACATTCAGCCTGGTAGTCCCCTTGCATTCTGTCAGAAGAGTGAGCCTGAATGGATGGACAACACCTACATCTCTCATTTTATACAACACTATATACTACATAGAATTTCAGTCACCCATATCTACAATAACATATAAACAAACACTTGGGAAGACAACAGGAAAGCTCCACAGTTCATCTTCCTAAGAGAGTTATCATGGAAGGGTACCTCCTCCGTAGTAACCGTCAATGTGCAGAATCAGGCATGTCATCATTAGATGAAGAATAATTTCAGTAACTTCAAAAAGTAATGCATAAAATTTAACATATAACACTGCTAGCAATATTACGTTCCATAATACTAAGGAGCATGAATGTTTGATAAGCAGGAGGTTCATCCTTGTAGATGTATCTGGCTGTTTCTCCCTTCGAATCAGAGTTATATTTACTGTGCAATGTAATGTCTCATACAATGAATTTTAGTGAAAACGCTGATCACATACTTATTATTAGCAAACTTCTTGAGCTAGGTTAGGAAAAACTGTAGACTGATGAATACTCTATTCCTGCACACCACACACCATCTCTACCAATTTGCCAAGACCCCATGCTTTGCTCACTTTCTTCAACTCCCCCATGCCACAACAGCTCCTGCCCTTCCTTCAGCTAAATCTCAACAGTATGTGATTAATCTTTCCTCCATTCTCCTATCAGAACCCTAACAATCAGTCCTAACCAAGGGACTTCCCAACTCCCAAGGTCAACCATGCTGCTTTAATCCAGAATTCGTAAGCATCCTGCTTCTCTCTCTATTGGCAGTATCACTTTGTCATCACAGAAGAAAACAACAGCCAGTGGACAAAATTAGGTCCAGCCTAAAGTAATTCAAACCTTCATCTTCACTGATCTGCCCCTTCTCCCACAAAATCATCTCCTCCTTCTATTCCACGAGTTCCTCACTTCCACTTTATTCTTCCACAATCTCAGCAGTGCAGAAATTCCAGTCATTAGAGAGCTGTCCAGAAACTGTACCATCATCATCCCCCTTGTCACGATAAACAGGATGTCACCAAGTTGCGATAATGTAAGCGGTGGTGTGTGTTTGTATAGCTCACTAATTGTTAGGTTTGCAGGATCATTCATGTTCATAAATCATAACACAGTTTGCTTTAAAGATCACTATAGATTCATTGACATCCTCTTACAAGTTTCTCCATAACCATCAACAGTTACTTAAGTTTTGTGGTTAAGGCATAACATTCTCCTTCACTTACAATTGCAGGTTCTCAGCATGTGTAAGTTTAACAACGCAACATACTTTACCCGGACACAAAGTACCAGTAGTTCTCAGTTCTACCTGAGCATTTGTCTAAAAGTCTAACAAAACTGTATCATGCTGCTTTCTTCATAGCCACTTCATAGATTCAAACATAGGAAACCATATTGTGCGGTCCTCATACAATCGACGCGCTCACCTATTTACTTCACTTTTTTTTTTTTTTTTTTTTTTTTTAACTGCTTAACGTCTCTTAACAGCGAGGTCTTTAGAGACGGGAAAGGATGGGAATGGGAAGGAATTCAGCCATGGCCTTTTTAAGAAAGCATCCTGGCATTTGCCTGGAGTGATTTGGGAAACCATGGAAAATCCAAATCTGGATGCCCGGACGGAATTCAAACCGCCGTCCTCCCGAATGCGAGGCCAGAACGCTAATCGTTACACTACACGCTCGGTTACTTCACTTATCAAGACTGCCAGCTTCAGACTACTTACTACAATTACTCAACTATTTCTGTGCTGTGCAATTATGTGCTCAACAATGCTTCAGGAAAACTGAGCCTTTACAAACCATTAACCTTACTTAAATTATTTCTTAGGCTCTTTTATATTCCAAAAAAAAAAAAAAATTAATTCTAAATATTACCCCCCCCCCCCCCCAAACACATTAAATTTCTTACTGCCTGTCCATTCCTTCTGCATACTGACTGATCTAATAATGTATTGCCACTCCCTAGCCAACAAGGGCTCAACCACTTTAGTCATGGACTGCAGGGATAATTCCAGCCAAACATTCCATAAACATTTATTTTGCTATTTGGATGTTCTCAGCTACTATCATATTTGAGTTCTGTAACTACTTTTTTTACTTAAGTCAGTGTTTATTTTCTTCATATGCCTTGGCAAAGAAAAATAAGTATGACCGTGCAAAATCCTGATTTAAAGATTTTAGTAGACCATCACAAGCACACTTAACTATTTTTTAACCAAATTCCATGAAATTTTCATGTTGACAATTTTTCACTATATAGGAATGAAGACTTTTCTGGTGGTTTTAAAATAATGCTCTAGAATGACAAGTCAAGTAAATATGATATTTCTGAATGACATTTCAACTTTCCAATTTTCCATTGCCATACTTGTGGAGATATTATATTCATTCAGCTTGCTGTCTGAAAGCATTATATTTTACTATCTGGATCATGTACACTGCTCTGCAAGATGTTAGATATAATGTATAATAATGAAGGAACAGATGAAAGCCTCATATAGAAGCTGTAAATGACAAAATTTTACGTAGTTAAAAATATTATTACTGATGATTGTTGCATTTCAGTAGCTGGAGTTATAATGTGTCTGTCTTCTGGTATTGGACTAATTGAATTTACACAATATCATTCTTATCAGACACCCAAACAAAACTTGCATGACTAATTGAAATGGTGAAATGTGATTTTTTTTTCCATATTCACCATACTTTTCAGAACATTTATCAACATACTACCCATCTTCTACTTCTAATTCAAGACTGTCGAGTCATTAATTGATAGCAAAAGCAGACTAAAGCACCAAATAAATAAGGTAATTGGAAAACTGACCCTTATCTGGACAACTGTATATGACTTTTATTTTTGAACACAGGAAAAATTACTTAATGGATAAATTTCAATATTAAACATAGTGTGAAAAGTTAAAAATTATATATAATTATAGTCATTATACTCACTTTATTGTAGGATAGATTCCAAGACCTGTAGGGGCACCTGGTTGGGAAGGATCCCAGCACACCTGTATGCAGATAGTATGATCTGCACATTGTCCAGCTCATTGTCGGCGAGGCTGAGTATCTTGAGTTTCGGTGACTTTAACAGTGCTGTTTGCAACAAACGGTTGAATGCTTCTGGATTTATCCTGGGGCTTGTCATTAAGTCCTGCAGCTCTGCACACACAGGAAAAAATATACAACATAACACAATAAACTAGCCACAACTTTCTCAGCAATTTTACACTCCTGTGCTAATTTCCGTCTAGTACATTCTTAGAGATAACGTACACGTGCTCCGAGTTTGATTATTATTTGTCAAATCACAGACGTCACCTGCACATAACTGAGCAATGTTTACATGCTCTTACGGAAAGGAAAAGCTTTTTCACATGTTTAATGTGCTAAGTAACCAATTACTTATGGGTTAGGCTAGGCAGCTACAATTGGGGCGAAATGCACATCTGATAAGAAACCCTGTTTCCAGTTCATTACGACCAATGCAATTTTCCAATAACTTGAATTAAAAAATATATGATTTTAGTTTCCATTCCTTAGTAACTTCATAAGTTGTACAGTAAATGTACCGTAAAAGATTAACTGCTATGAAGGTGAGTACAATCTACTCCTAACAACGGTTACAAGTACATTGTACAATGTCTGATGGTTTAAAAATTATAATTCAAATCCACAGTTCACTGGAAAACTAAACAGGTGATAAGAATTATTTTGAATTGAAACCACTAAGGTATTTTGTAGATATGTATTAGTAACACTTAAATGTTTTCATTTTGCAATGTCCTCTACATTGAAATTAAAGCATCACTCCAATGTCTGTCTGACAATGAACTGCAAACCTTTGATCAATATCTCACTGTTACCCTCCCCCCCAATCACATAAATTACACTGTCTTCCTTTAACTATGTACAGTAACAATGGATAGGTTTTTTTCTGTATTACAGAATGAATACTAGACAGAAATTAAGAGACAATTTAGGAAATTTTATACAATTGTTGTCTTTTTCCTGGTAAGATATAAGTACATAAAAGCATAAAACATTCAAAGTAATTCTTACTGTCTCATATTTTACCTTTAAATTAAATAAAATTTTTTGCACTCACAATCATTTAAAACCCATTTTCTTACAGTAAACGTAATTAATTAATTTCACTAGGTTTCTTTAACATGAAACAAAGCAATTGAGGGTTACATAATAAATACTGTTGACTTAATTATCTTTCTCTAACCTGGAATGTTTCCAAGACTTGAGAAATTCAGGAACTTTTTTACTTTGTCTAATCTTTCCTCGGCAACCCTCTCAAAAACGGTGTTAAAAACTGGTTTTGCTGCATTTATCCTGATCTCAAGCTCAATCTGAAAAAGCATAATAGCTGGACATAATTGAATTGACAAGAGTTCTTGTATGAATGAAAAGTTATCACTTTTATTCATAAAATTCTTTTTAACATAAGAATAATTTTACTATACAAATCACCATCTTGAAATGGTTACTATATTCTGATTAATCACTAAAAATGTTGGTACTTATACTTGTTGTCATTAAGGTAGTTTGGCCAAGGACTTTAGATGAACCATATTAGCATTCACTTGTAGTAATTTTGGCTAGCTGTAGAAAACTGAAATCCCAATGGCCGGATTGGGGATCACACCAATGTCCATCACAGTGAGAAGCATATACACATCAAAGAATAAATCTCACAAAATAATCTTAGTACTTCATTATTATATGTCTCCATTAATACTAAAACAATCTGTCCAGAGGAGATACTGGTGACCAATTTCTAATTCATATCATTAGGAGAAACATTCCCCAATTTAGCAAAGGTGAGGCCAGGTGATGAATATGCCGTCGTCGTCGTCGTCGTCGTCGGCCATACTCGTTTCCGAGTTTATGTTGCTCTCTTGCGTGTTTATTTGTGTGTGCGCTGGTGGCTGATCAGGCCGATTCTTGCATAGAACAGTCGTCCGCACACACTGCACCCAAATGTGGGTGGCTGGCGCGGTAGGGTTTGTCGGGCTTTCCGCCTTAAACGGGATTCAGCTGCCAGACTTCGCCGCTCCTCTTCGAAACGTGCCACTGCTGCGGAGGTAGTTTTGCGCCATAGAACGCGGTCTTTTGTGAGGCTGTCCCAGGTGGTGAGGTCTATATTAGTTTTCTTCAGGGTCTTCTTGAACTGATCTTTGTAGCGTTTCTTAGGGGCACCGCGTCTGCTGCCAGTGCTGAGCTCACCGTATAAAAGTTGGCGAGGGAGTCTACTGTTGCTCATACGTTGAACGTGTCCAACCCATCTAAGTTGGTGGCTGATGATGAGGGCTTCAATGCTATACATTTGAGCTCTTTCCAAGACTCTAATGTTGGACACATAGTCGTCCCATTTAATGTTCATTATAGAGCGAAGTTTTAGCTGGTGAAATCGCTCCATTTTCTTAATATCTCGCCTGTAGAGTGTCCATGTCTCACACCCATACAGCAACGTGGAGACAACTACAGCTTGGTAGACCATCAGCTTGGTGCTTAAATTAAGATCTTTGTTTAGGAACACTCGCCGAGTAAGTCGTCCAAAGGCTATGTGTGCTGCACGAATTCTGTTTTCTACATCCTTCTCTGCTGTGCACTGTGTAGAGAGAATGCTTCCAAGGTAGGAGAAGCTATCTACTTGCTCAAGGGCTGTGCCGGAGATGGTAACATCAAATACTGGGAGTGTAGCTCCAGGGGCAGGTTGCGCTAGCACTTTAGTTTTTCGGGTGTTGATGGTCAGGCCAAAACGGTCATATGCGTCCTTGAAGTAGTTTACGGACTGTTGTATCTGCTGAGGAGTATGTGCTGGAGAGGTGTTGTCATCTGCATACTGCAGTTCTGTTACCTGGGTGAGGAAAGTTAATCTTGATGAGCGGAGTCTTGCTGGATTAAATAGTCCTCCGTCAAACCGGTATCTGATCTCCACGCCTGTGTTGGGGGTAGATGACGTTTCGTAGAGCATTGCTGCCAAATATAGGGCAAAAAGTGTTGGTGCACTACCACCTTAACACATGAATTATTTTTAGGGTAAATCTAAGGTCAAAAAACGACTCAATAAGGGAGGGGGGGAAAGGAGGCTATGGAGGGAAATGGATCTACAGACATCATCACAGAGCGTGACAGGCCTTAAATTCTACTACCTAATATTTGGTATTTATATTTGCTTAATTTATTTCAATTTATTTTATTTTATTGCCAACTGAACTGGCTAATTGTAAGTAGCTGTATTATTATTATTATTGGCGAATTCTCCCAATAAATGGAAGATGTCAAGCAAGTGACCCAATCAAGTTTTCTTTGAGTTATTCTTGTTGTTCCATATAGGCTTTCATTCTTTCCAAGAAAGCTTGTTTTCGTTCTTCCAACCGCTTTGGTCTGTATTGTTTTTGTTTTGGTTGCTCAGTTATAACTTCCCATTTATCTACTTTGTGTCTAAAGATGTCTCTTTCTAAGATGTCTGTTGCTCTATGTTTGCACTTTTAAGATCCTTCCGAATTTCATTCAGCCAGGGTTGGATTTTTAAGTGAAGTTACATAATTATTATCTTTTTTGTCAATCTTTTCTGATAACTCTTAAGGTGACCAAGAATTTCATTCGCCTTTTCTTGATGTCAATTTTGATGTTTGAAAACTTTTCTGTTGTTTTGATTGATTGTAGTCTAACCATCTTTAGTAGTCTTGCTCCTAGAATTTTTCTAATGATTTTTCTCTCTACTTTTTTTTTTCAAGGTCATGTTTTCTGTTAAGAGTTAATGTTTCACTTGCATAGAGCTGTTGGTTTTATGACTGTGTCATAGTGCCAATTTTGGCTGTCTTGACATGATTTTTTGTTGTAGAGATTTTGGACTAATCCTAACTTTTTTACTTTTTGGAGGCATTTTGCTGTGATTTTTCTCAGGCCTGTCGGTTCGATGAATTCTCGAGGTATTTAAAGTATGGGACTGTTGATTTTACCGTATTTTGTTCTCAAACTTGCTATTTCTGTCTTTGAACATATGAATTCAGTTTTCTCGAATGAGATTTGTAACCTACTTTTCTGCATTCTTTGAGTGCTCAAGCTGTTTGATGGCAGTCTCTTCATCTTCTGCTAGTATCGCCAAATCATCCCAAAAGCAGGTATGGTATATGAGGTTGTTTTTGGAAAGCCAAGTGGATTGGTTTCCAACACTTACATTTCTTGAGTTCTTTCTCCCATTCTTCCATAACCTTGTCTAGAACGACATTGAACAGAAGAGGAGAGAGCCCATCGCCTTGTCTCACACCTGTTTGAATGTCAAAGGGTTCTGAAATTCTCCCATGAATTTTACTTTAGATTTAGTGCCAATTAGTGTTTGTTTTATGAGTTCTCGTGTTTTTGATCTAATCCCCTTTCTTCTAAAATTTGGAATAGTGAAGGCCTGTCTATTGAGTCGTATGCCTTTTTGAAATCCAAAATGTGCATACTAGGGGTTTTTGTCTGAGGGCTCGCATTTTGATTATGGTTTTGAGGTTGAAAATTTGTTCAGGCATGACCTGTTTGGTCTGAATCCTGCTTGATATTCTGCTAATTTAGGTTCTAACTGCTCTTGTGTTCTCTTCAAAATACAGGCTGAAAGAATTTTGTATGTGACTGGTAGGAGGGAGATCCCTCTATAGTTGTTTACATCTGATTTGTTACCTTTTTTATGTAGTGGGTGGATTAGAGCAATCTTCCAATCATCTGGGATTTTTTCAGTTTGCCAAATGTTTTGGATTATTTGTGCAATTTCTTTGAGTGAATTTGGACCTAAATTTTTTAAAAGTTCGGCTACAATTCCATCTTCTCCTGATGTTTTGTTATTTTTAAGTTTCTTTATATGTGCATAAATTTCTTCTTGTGTTGGTGGTGATGAGTTCTCTGTTGTTATTTCAGATTGTATTTTCGGAACCTCTTTTTGGGTTGCGACAATTTAAGAGCTGTGAAAAATAAGTGGCCAGCTCTTGGCAGTTTTCTTTATTTGTCAGGGCAAGTTTACCATTTCTTTTCTAAAACTAGGTTCTGTGGAGTACCCTTTGATTTGGTTCGCGAAGGTCTTGTAGAAATCATGTGTATTGTAATTTTTGAAGTTGTCTTCGATTGCTGTAGTTGGTCGATATATTTTTGTTGTTTCTTAAAATCTTGATGTTTGTTTGCGAACTTCGAGAAATTTCTTGTGTTTCTTCAGATTTGTTGCAATTGTAATTTGAAATGCCTTTTTTTCTTCTAGTGCAGTCTCACATTCTTGATTCCACCAAGGGTGTTTGGTTTTTTGTGAAGAGGTATCAATTCTTTCACGGTTTTGATTATTTTAGTCCAAAATTTCTGTCTTCGCAGGTTCTTCTTCCCATTTTCTTTGATTTTGGAGTCTTTGATTTTGCATAGATTGAATTTTGAATCATGGTGTTTTTCTGTTAAATTTTTTTTGGGTGTGAATTTAATTTTTATTCTGGATAAATAGTGATCAGAATCTATATTTGCCCCTGTACTTGCACATGTGAATTTCTTTTTGATAGTCATACGATATTGCAACATGATCAATCTGAAATTCCCATAAATGATGGATGGGTGATGCCATGTTTTTTGTTTTTTGGGATTTTTCAAGTGAGGTGGACATAATTTGAGGTTGTTTTGCTGGCTTAACTCAATAAGTCATTAACCATTGTTGGTGAGCTTCTGTGCAGGGTAATCTCCTACCGTCTTCTTGTATTTGTATTCCCTGCCAATCTGTGCATTGAAGTCACCAAGCAAAATTTTCACATCATCTTTTGGAATTTTGACCATCTCTGTTTCAAGCTCTTCCCAGAATCTT
>JARYHS010005351.1:0-29748 GCA_031002005.1 Vandiemenella viatica
ATCCCACGTAGTATACAAAAACGACAACAGTTTTGCGTAATTGAAAGATTAGTATCAATTGGATTAAATGGTTCGTTGACAAAGGTATGATAAACATAGTGGTATTACATGATGTGATTAAGTGAATAATGATTTTAACTACACATGAGTTCATTCTACGCCCAAGTAGATTTACACATTTTGACTTCGTTTTCAAGTGGGTTCCATCACTTCTACTGGCCAATAATTAATGATGACAGTCGGGATGGTCGCTTGGTCAAAAGTATTCGGGTATTTCCAATTACTGAAAGATTAAGGACAGTTTAACGAGGATTTTAATTAGACAAATCAACTACAGAAGATTTAATAACAATGTTGTTTTTCGTCGTCGTTACAAGATGATGAAGATAATAGGCGACTATGCCTTACTAGTAGAGTTGATTACAATGATTATAACAGTAGAGGCTATGGTACGAATTAGGAGCTATGATTAATTCTTCTTTGCAGAGTTACAAAGTTGTTAGTTAAATGTAACTGAAAGCATAACATTGTTTTAAAGATAGAAGTAGGGTAGAACAATTCAATACCACTCTGAATATGTGAATAAGTAATTACCATGCAGAATTAGATAGTATAGTGACAATTTAATTTTTAAAAAAACACTAACTGCAAGGTAACAATTAAATAATTTTTTTAAATACTGAATGACAGTTCATTTTAATGATTATTGTTAATATAATTTCTTGCATCAATGAAGATGTATTTCTGTTTATATGTCCAATACATGTTAATGTTAATTGTTATGCAGTGACATTTGAGGGATGTCTGATGTATAAGATTCCATATATAGATTTTAATATTTTAAAATTAGTATACTGATTGTTAGTCGTTAGTTAGACTTAAGAGAAAATTGCATGAGTGAGAGAATGAATGGCATATGAAGTTGTGACATCATGCTAATAATAATAAAATACACTTGCAGACTTAAAAAAAATAATAGCTTACAATAACGTAATAGGGTGATGGGACAGATTCGCACTTTTGATATTTATTTTACATGTTATATTTAAGTTTGTATTTGATTAAAATTAAAATAACTTGGGGACTCACATGAGACAGATAAGCTCAAAGTGACATGGGAAGAGTGTAATGCGGATGTTTGAGACAAAAACGATTATAAAATTTTCGTTTAACCTTAATAGTGATTGTGGTCAACCAAAAATTTAACTTGGATGGGGTGTAATGTAGTGATCAGGGTCACTCCATAGTTTTTGTTGTGAATGGCAAGAGTGGCTGGATGAGACAGGGTATGCCACCTATTGACAGAAGATTGAGGTATGTTCTCTCTTTTCATGGCGAACGGTGGGGGTTGACCAGCGGCTAAGACTCCTAATCGGCCAATGGAATTTCGCCCGCCGAAAGAGACAAAGGGTGCTTTGGTTGCCGGAGAAGGACGACACTGGGGCACAGGTGCCTGCCCAAGCAACACCTCTGTGCCACCTCTCTGTGGATGCAGACCAAGAAGCGGTGTAAAGTTATGAGTATAAGTGTGTTTTTCAGTGGGAAATAGTGCAGTGGTTAAACTTAAAGTTTAACTAAGTTTATGGTTGCTTGGCGCCGCGGTTGGACCTCCTGATCGACTAAGGATGGTGGTTTAGTCCATCTACACAATATCATGCAATTGAGAAGGTGAATATAACATTACCACTGAATTGTTTAGGAATCAAGACTCCAGTAAACGTTCCTGGGTGAAGCGATTCACCAGATAAGAAGTTCTCATGTCCAGTAAAATTGTTTATAATGAGCTAGTCGGACAATTTGTCTTGAGTCAACAGCGTGTAAACATAAGTCTCATGTAGAGTGGCGCCCATGGTATCAAATGTTGTTATTTTTGATAATTATAAAAAAGGAAGGTGAATGTTAAATTTTTATAATTAAATTCATCAAGTTTCATATGTGAAAATAAATGTCTAGTTATGTTTGTGAATCTTTTGTTCAGAGCAAATTTGACCCATTCCCCATAAAATTGAGATGCTTATGAAATATCAATGTAAGAAGAATTGATCTAATGTTAAAATTAATGTGAATGTAAAATATTAAATTTCCATAATTATCATTGCTATTTAAGCACAGAGACGGTCGGACCGTCACAATATTCTGGCAGTTCCTTTTTTTTGCAGTTGGTTAATTATACGGAATTGTTATTACATAATGCTAATTTCTTTGATTTTGTAATGTTCTAAATATTTGATTTGCTGTTCACATAGCAATACTGCAGTAACTTCTACTGAATTAATGACGACGGAAGTATAGAACCAATAAAATTAAAAACAAATTAGGATTCCCGAAAACTTTTGCTGTCCATGTAATATCAGTTTTATTCCTGGTCCAGGCACAATTCAGCACGATAGGTATGGAACTACTTTCACCCGCATTAATTAATACGTTCAGTAACATGGCGCTTATGAAAGCAGTTTAAATGGTTTGTAAAACTGATTTCAGAGCGATTTATGCTGCAACAAAATGTTTCAGTTACGATTCTGGTCTACTTAGCCACAACATTCCACAAACGTTGCATTCGAAAATCGTAGCTTTTATTACCCACATATGAATAACGACAGGCAGCACCTATGGTGGTAGTCTGGAATTTAATCTGAAAAACTTGTATGGAAAAGCAAATATCAACCATTTTTAATGAGTATTTTCGTGATAAGAGTTCCATACTGTGGTTAGTTATCGGGGTATTTTACATGATTTATTTAAATAAATTCATTTTACTTTGATGTTACTATAATATCAAAAACGGATAATGGTCATTATCTGGGTGGATACTTTCGCGATTCGTATACATTTCTCTGAGTTTTGAATTACTTCATTGTTTCTCATCATCTAACTGATAAGGCAATATAATGTAACATTGAATAAATACCCTTCCCCTTACATTTACATAAATAAAAAGCAATATAGTAAATTTAAACAACGTACTAATTGTAACTTTGTGACATATATTGCCTCGCATTAATTTTTCCCCCTGCTCTCCGTATTTCTAATATCTCCGCTCACTGCTATTTTGCGGCAATAATATCGTTGTTGAATTGCGAGTGTCACATGGCATATACAGGTTGATGATTTAAATCTAATAAAAAGTTTATCTTAAATCGCATTT
Organism: Vandiemenella viatica; assembly: GCA_031002005.1. Lineage (NCBI taxonomy): Eukaryota > Metazoa > Arthropoda > Insecta > Orthoptera > Morabidae > Vandiemenella > Vandiemenella viatica. The sequence continues at coordinate 3,146 of JARYHS010005351.1, forward strand.
AATAGCTAACACATGTATCAAATACTAAGGGTATCATCTATAATGGTAGTAGGAATTTATTCAGGAAAAGAATTATTTTTAATTATATCTTTCGTTATATGAATAGGTTACTCTGGTTTAGATTATCAGAGTATTTGGTTAATATTTTATAATAAATAAATGCATTTCACTTCATATGACGGGGGACTATAATTTCGAAAACGGATAACTGTTATATATTTGACTAATACATTTCGCATTACGTACGTTTGTCCTAGTTTTTAATAAACTTCGTTGTTTCTCACCGTCGGCCTAAAAAATTCTTAGGTTATGGTTTAACCTAGTCCTTATCACTGATACAGATAAAATAGCGGTAAATATTGAATTCCCGTCTCCTTATATGAATTTCTGCGTCCTACTGATGCCAGGTAAAATAGCTTAAAATATTGAATCTTCTCCTTATATGAGTTTTCTGCATCTAGCTTGTAGTAAAATAAACAAAATACAACATGAAGGAAGGAATGTAATATGGTGGCTGTTGATTGGCGAGTGACGGCTGTCACGTGACCGTTCTGTAGCCAATACGTGTAGCAGCTATAGACGACGCACGCAGACGCCACGTTAGCGTTTTATATAATAGGATGTTTGAGTTAACAATGAAAATAAACCAAAAATTCCGAAATAAATTACAGAAAATTTATTGTCATTCTCACTTTCACATTTTATGAAAAATCACATCCAATGAACATCAGTTATTATACAGAAATTGTATATTTTCACGCAACAATCCATTAAGCGTCAGTTAACAGTGCAACAAATTTAGTTTTTATTGTTGTACAGTACTTTTCTAGTTAACATAGTATTTGTAGGCTCAATGCAACACAGCCGCCTTGGGCAAATTATTTGCAGCAAGTAATCCAGCAAGTTTAAAGTTACGCTTGCTTAATCATTTTAGTTTCAGGTTTGCTAATTACCTCACCTAAAGTTTTATTAGCACTGATAACAGATAAAGTTTGCTTATGTTTGCCACTGGAAACATGCTTTTCTAATACTGCCTTATGGTTCACCAATTCCACATTACAATATTTACATTTTGCAACAATATCACCATGGTCATTTGAAGTCTTTGATAACCAATTTTTTAAATTACTCATTTGAAGCCATTTGTCATTGAATGATAGCACTGTTTTTTCTTAATTTTAGTTGCTGACTGATCTTCTGATGTGTGAGAAGAAGTAAGAGATCTTTTTACTACAAATTTATCCATATTTATCGACTGTAACAAACTCAAAACACAATATCCATTTATCTGAGAATTTGCGGATTTCTCTTACTTGCAGTATCGTACAAATATCCCTATAATAGGCACTTACCAGTGTATTGTATGAATAATATTATGATAACATTGAGTCACTTTCTTGTCACGTTCTGTGAAGATCTAACTCTTATAAAATGCAAACACGTACTGGCATTGTTGGACGGGGACCATCGAGTATTACATTGGTAACAGTGGTACGATCACAACCCGTTCGCAGTAAGTGTTGCCAACTCATGAAACAAAATGCCAAACATTTTTAAAAAGGTGCTGGGATAAAATATATTTTTTATTTTAATATCCTATTATTCAAGACAATCTATTATACAAACAGGATACAAAAGCTAACCAAATTCTACAAATTTTGTATCCAATTATACAATCTGGCAGCCCGCAGACTTGGAACGAAGTTGTCTTTATTCGCCACTACAAAGCGAAACCCCCACCCTTGAATATCTCCACAAAAACGCTAGAGCGCATGCGCGATTTGTGACATCTGAAAACTGTCTCCACGACAGCAATGTGGCCAACAGATGGAGTTCAATTTTTTTCCCTAGCTGTAATAAGTTATCGTAGAGTAGAGAATGCCGCATATATAAATATTTCTTTTTCTTGAACTACATTTATTTATTCTTGATTGGTGACATGGAAGGGTGGATCCAGCTTTCGTGTCGGGGGGGGGGGGGGGTCACGTAGTCGATGTCCTGCTAAGACAGGCTTCAAACTTGCAATGGTATATATAAATAAAAAAGAAATTAATTTTATTACATTATGTCAAAATAATTTTAATTAAATAACAAAATTGATTAATTAATATGTTTTTTGTGAACGTGGAGAAGTGCTGGACCAGTTCGGTGGTCTTCTTCCAGTGATGCTCAAAGTCAAGTTTTGAGCCTCATGAGAGTAGAAAAAGATCTCTCTGCCATAGCGACACTATCTGGTAGTGTATCGAGAATACACAAAAACTTTTTTACGTCTGGTTACATTTTAACACCACATTTTCTATTGATTATAAATCAATTGCGGAATATTCTGATTCTGTTGCCATTTTATTATCCACAACCGATATTCATTTGTAATGACTGATACCGTGGTGTTGTCTATTACCCGCTTATAGTTGAATGCGAGTTTTTTTTAACAGTTTTAATGTTTTCATTAGTATAGGTATAACTGACTTTCGGAATAAAAACGACTAGCTGAAATAAAGTATTCCAGGAGACAGATGGTCTTGTAGGTCATTTATTATAGAACCTAGAAGTAGGATGTGTACGACCCTACAGAAATGCTCTTCAACTGATTGAAGAGGTGGGTTATTGGTTCTATGTATTTATCTCGACCCAGTTCTGGGACATTTAATTTCCACGACAAATTCTTTTGCCTCTTAAAAACGTTGTCGAAAACTGTATCCTCCTGTTCCATTTCTTTTTATCTCAGGACACTCATTGCATCATTTATAGCGTCAGTAGAACATTTTAAGTCAATTGAGTTCGTTTGCTACGTGAAAAATAAAATAAGGTATATTTCGGTCTTGATGCGATATAAAAAAATTAATTTGGCATTTAAAAAAAAATACATGAATTTATAAAAGTTACTAATAGAATCTATATATTGTATTATATTATATATTTTAATAAATCTTTGAACAGTCTGCGTGTGTCTGATGGTTTGAAACGGCATCACGCAAAAAATACTTCAGCAATTCGGATGGTTTTTTTTTCAAATTTTAAGAGCTTATGTTCCAGCTTAAAATCTACGAAAATAGCTTGTGACTTGTATGTACCGAGGAAGTTTACCATTTCTAGAAATATGCGGTATTGTCCACGGAGGATGGAAGGAAAAGAGTGGAGGCGAAATACCGCTAAATCTGTGAAGCCTCCTGTAAACACTCGGCTACTACTGTTTGATAGGTATTTGCAAAAGTAGGGCCTATCATTATAGATTTATTCACTGCTCTCAACAGGATGACGTTGGTATAGTGTAGACAATCCGCATATCTTACTGCTTTCCACATAATAGGCTAGCCTTATTGTAAATGAATGTTGAAAGGATAAAGGAAAGTCTGTAGTTCGCAGTTAATTTTATGTGTTGAGTTGGGCAGTACTATCATAACCGTGGCGATGCAATTTGATTATTGATCCTCAAGCAAATCGGCGAGACTATTCGAAAGTCAAGAGTAAAATTTTTTCGATATCTCCCTTGGTTCTCGAGATATCGACCATCAAAAATTCGTTATAGGTATGGCTTCTGGTGGCTTTGGTGACATTTTTATTCTGGTACAGGCCGCGTTTCAACCTACCCACAAGGGGTAGAAAAAATTAAGACACCCAATCCGCCGTGCAGTTCGTAGTGGTTTTGCAAAATTATGTTTTGGTCCAGGCCGTATCCCAATCTAACCTCCTCAATTTGGAGACAGTATATCCCGAGAACTAAGCGGGATATCGAAAATTTTTATTCTTTACTTTCGATTTGTCTCGTCGCGTTACATAAGAATCTATCATCAAATTTGACTTTGGAGAAATTTTCTTCTGAATTTCAACGCAAAACACCTCACTTTTGAGACAGTATATCTCGAGAACTAAGCTGGATTTTAAAAAAAAATTATTTTTAATTTTTCTCGTCGAGTTACATAATAACCCATCATGAAATTGCGGCTCCACGGTTATCGTATCATCCCCTTGAGGTGTCTGTGCATATTCCCCGTATTTCTAGGGAAATCCAATATGGCGACCTCCCCATCCCACTTCACTCTACCAACTTCACTCCAGATCATCGTGAAGGTCCCTTTCGTCGCCTACACAAATTTCCTTCCTTCATGATACTGTCACGTCTACTCATTCCTTTTCACAGATATCGAATACATTGCTTTTCAGAGATAAAAGCAAGAACGTTATGACATATTCAATGATGTGATTGTTTAAAAGCATGAAAATCAATGCAATTGATAAACTAATAGCTCCAGAGTGTGAAATTATGATCTTACAGGAAAAAGTAAAACGGTGATTACATATCAACTAACTTCGAAGCCCGACAGAAAGGAAGGTTTGAATACAGTGATCTGAAAGTTTATTTTCCGCAATTGCTTAATTAAATAAAATTGTTATTAAATAACACTTATAACCTTGATTTTGTAATGTACATTTTAGGTTGCAGTTTAAATCGTAATAAAGTTCGAACTCCTTACACGCTATTATGGAACCACTGAAATTAATTAGGAATCCTAAAGCCTTATGCTACATCGCGTATACTACAGAACTAAATCCATCGTGCCTTATACATTAGAAAGCGTGTCAGTTGTCATTCTGTCCAGGCTGCATTTTTTTTTTTTTACGTCTCTTTTTAACATCGAGGTCTTTAGAGACGGGAAAGGATGGGGGGCAAGGATGGGGGCAAGGAATAGAAAGGAATTCGGCCATGGCCTTTTGAAGGAAGCATCCCGGCATTTGCCTGGAATGATTTGGGGAAACCATGGAAAACCCAAATCTGGATGCCCGGACGGGAATTTGAACCGCCGTCCTCCCGAATGCGAGGCCAGAACGCTAACCGTTACACCGCCCCGCTCGGTGGCTGCATTTCAATCTAACCACGACGTTCACTAATATTACCGTTCCAAAATTAAAGTTGATCTGTTAGAAGTACTTACATTTGGCTGAAATAATGACATCAGTAATATGGCGTCGGAGAAACCATAGGAAATTAAAAATAAGTTTTAACGATCGTATGTGATATCACGTAAGATTAGTTTTAATTCAAACAAATTTCTATTTTAAAGCAGAAATAACTGATATATTCAACATATCATCAAAACAGTGCTGCCATTTCTATGGATTTATACGTAAATCTACGGATTTTTATAAAAAGTTAGGATTTTCGGATTTTGTTAAAATATCTACGGATTTTTTCCCATTTTTTATTATTTGTTGAATTTTTTATTATATTTGTGTTTTGTTAAACTTTGAGCGTATAGTATTAATGCATTACGGAATTGTCAATAATTGTAAATATTTTCCTCGTAATTCTTGTGAACCAAAGATTGAAAAGAAATAAAGCTCAAATTTTGTTTGATTATATATTTTATAGATCTTAAAAGACCGGTGGGCGCTGTAATTTTTAAGAGTTGTATTTGTTGATAATATGAGCTACGCCAGGTCGTTCCATGGTTCGTTGTTATTGTTGTTATTCGAGCTTAAGGGCGCGTCGACGACGTGGTCATTAGCGCCCTAACAACAACCGTCCATGGTTCGGATTCCACGTTAAACTGTAGGTCCCAGAGGAAAGGAACTGGCCGTCCTACCTCTGACACAATGGCTTAGTGTACCTCCTTCGGGAGGATCCAACCAACCTTCGCGATGTGGACTGAGTTACTTTTTTTTTAAAAAAAAAAAAAGACCTTAATACAGAACTATCGGCGCACTCTCTTTATGCACGGTGACACGCTCGTTGGAACGGCTTTTTAACCTTTTCTGTTACAGAACATATGCTAAATTTAATGGCAACAAAGAAAATGTATGGTCACATTTCGAATTATAAAGACCTGTAAATAAAAGTATTCTTAACTTTGACTCTCTCTTCAATAATTATTGTTTCAGTCTTTCAGTTGGCGAGTCTCCGTATTTTTGTACTCAATCTACGGAAATATTAGCGGCCATCTACGGATATTCAAAGCCAAGTGGCTGGCACCACTGCATCAAAATAAAACCAACATCGAAACAGTAAATAATTTGACTTTTTTGGAGGATAAATATTATTGGATTTGTTTTTTTCATTATAGGACCTAAATAAATTTTCATTATTGCAACGTTTATTATTATTACTGTAATTATTGTTAAAGAAAACTTTTTCGCTATAACACACTTCCATGCAGATGAAGTCGCTCTTGGAAGTTATTAAATTAATGGGTTAGTATCGTACGTACCGAAGGGGTCATCCATAAATTACGTGAGGGTGTTTATCCGGATTTCCGGACCCCCTCCCTCTGGTGAGATTTCGTGAGAACTGCCGAACCCCCCCCCCCCCCTCCCTCTTGTAAGATCTGATCTGGTCCGCGAGAACCCCCCTCGAAAGAAAAGAAATCGCCCTCCAAATTCTTGGAGACTTTTTTTTTCAGATCTCACCCTTCAAAATCTGGTCACACCCCCACTTTTCGATGACATACTCCCCCTAAAATCGACTTTCGCGCATTTTGTAGCCCTTTTTTTTTTTTAGTTCTAAGGTCCGAAAAAAAAATCCAAAAACTCTCTTGAGATTTCCGTAGACCCCCCCCCCCCCTATTTCACTCTACGTAATTTATGGATGCTCCCTAAGGTAATAAATAAAATATATAGGTACCTACCTAAATTACGTTCAAGCAGATAGATAATATTATTAAGTCCATATTGCTTAATGTTTGCAGTAAGCGATGCGTGTCAATAGCAGTTTCGTTGTATTACAAATAAAAATCTTTTCCAGAACGCTACAAATTTTCGCCGTCTCATGAAATCGCAGATGGCTATCATGACTCTCAACCCAACGCGTCTCGCAGATACCTTGAATTGTAGCTCCAAATTGTTTTTAAAAAATTTGATGCCTTTTAGCGGATGAATTGGCAAATGCTACAACTTTTTTCATTGTGCCCGAGGTATCAACGGCAAGAAATGACTGGATGATATAGCTAACATGTTATTAAGAACACGAGTGCTGCATGTACAGCATTTCAAAATTCGAGACACAGACTTTCAACTATTTTCACAAGTACCGAAGCTCCATATCGCCTACATCGTTATCATCACATCTAAGAAAGTCACAAAATCTCCCTTTATTATACCATTGTGAATATATCTAAATGAAAGGCTCAGCTGTGAGATAGGTGATATGCCTGGTGTTTCATCAAATAAAATAGAAAAGTATTTAGTTACATTCACTTTCAGTAAAATACTTTCCTAAATAATTTCCATGCAAACATCAGTTAACAAATTTTACACAATTTTGCTGATGTATGTTGTATTAGACTCAGAAGTCTCTGAATGATGCTGCTATGTTATGTCACGAGATTCTACATGGAATTTTAAAGTGCTCTAAAATTTCCTTCATTAACCACCGTGCTGCCATTACTTGCTTCTTTATCCATAAATTTCTCATCGTCGCCATGACCACGTAACGACATATCTTGATGAACACAAAAATTATCGTTTTGGCAATTGGTCGTGAGCGTTCCTTATTTGTGTCATTCCGTGAATGCTAATTTGGTTAGTTGTGAAAAGTTGATAAATTTTTTTTTCAGCTTCGACAGCTATTTCGTGGTATTTATTTCGCTGGTGAGTAAGCAACACCATTTTCACCAAAAAAATCATCGAAAGATATTAATGGTTCTTTGATTAACCGTTTTAGAGGTGTTTTTGGCTGTGTGCCAACTCAAGGGCGTTACTGTAAATAAAACGTAATATTTGCTGTAAAGCTACAGGTCTTATTTCCATAAAACAAGCCAGTGAAACTTGTCAAGTTGTGACTTCTAACATATTTTGTTTCTTTTGTTTTCCATTTTTTCATCACAACACAGTATGTGAAAATTTGAGAAGGCAACCAGTGCTTTATGATCAATATAGCTCTTGTTGAATCGTCTAGGTTTTTTCCTTACAAGCCATCCAATATCTGAGGAAAATTTATATTGAGAAAGCGAACTTTTTATCTGATCAGAATTTGAAGTCGACGTACACGAAATCGGTAAGCGTAGAACAGCTTCAGCAGGAGTAGTATTTTATTCTTCATCTGAGATTAAGATAGCTGTGGAAGCACTGGCAGCACACATATTATTATACGCGTTAGTGTTCAGTATAGGTAAATTTTTATGGTGTTTATCACTATCAAACCTAGGTTTCATAGTAAAAAGAATGAATCTATCTTTCTAAATACACCGTTACATGGATTAGCCTACGTTTCGATCCACCAGCACCATCACTTTTTTCTCTGGAGTGATCCTGCAGTCAAAAACTTCCGTGCATAACTATGCCAAAATTACAATATTTATGTAAATACAATACATCAAACGGTTTAGTGGCGAGGCGTGGTCGGCGTCACTGAACATCAGAAGCGCAGCCGCGAACGAATGGGGCGACGGGCAGCGCGACGCGGCAAAACAAAAAATTGCAATCGCGCGTACAATATTCAATTCAGAATGACCGAACGGGTACAACATAATATTATAAACAGCACGCCATCACGTTGTGACTGTCGTGTATGTTTTTATGAAAACTTGCCACCCATCATTCAAAGTAATTTTATTTAATTAAAATCAGTGAAATTAAAAATATTATCAGAGGTCAATCTAGGCCGAGCCCGGGAGGAGGTGGAGGGGGGGGGTAATGACCCCCAAGACCTCCCCTCTGGATCCACTCTTGATGACATGTCACAGTGTCACTACGTCTAGAGCCGCTACAGTCCCCTACACCCAGTTAGATTGGGTAGCCACGACAAGAGGCGCATTGCGCAGTGAATAAAAATTCTGTTAGTCAGCAGTCGAACAATTCTTTGAGATCTTCTAGCCAACAGTGAATGCCACACAAAATTCTGAATGCTTGTTTCTGTTTATAACTTAAAACAATGGATATTTAGTAATAATTGTTGGCTAATTATTTTTAAAAAATGAAGGGGTTTATGTAATCACATAGGCAATTGCTGGGGTGGTTCTCATTTTCTTCCTCAGAACTACACATTTCACAAATAGTGTATTAATGAAAAAACTACGACTTGTGGAAAATTACTAATGACTTATCCTTGGGATATTTTGAACATATTTTCATATATGTTTTTCACAAGGTTTTTAAAAAGAAAATATTTATTTTAAATAATTCTCACCAGTCTTCACTGACTCCTGCTCATGGTATGTAATTTACCGCAATTGGAAAGAGACCACCAGCCACTACTTTCTTCATTCTCATTGGCTTCAGTTTTCAGATTTACATTAAATCAAGTCCAAGAGTCTTTGTAAAATTAACTATAAAAATCATTCCAATTAGTTTGCGAAAATACTGTTTACTGATAATTAACAGAAAATGTCAAATAACTAGTTAATTAAAGAAATAACCTTGAGTAGACAGAAAGGTACTGGGAGAAAGGACTGAGGTCAGCTGTAGGAACAATGATAAAGAAGCTTGTTAGAAAGACCAGAAAATAAAACATCAAAACCATTGTTTGTGCTGATGTGATATGGAGAATCTGTGGGACAGAATTACAAGAACAGCCGGTTGCTTTACAGAAAGTGATGACACCTTACAGAATGCCATTATCTATCACAACTTGGGAGAGGAAAAATGCTGATGTATGTGGAATTGGCAAAGTAACAGTTGTGGAAGAATTCAAGTATTTTAGAAGTGTTATTCCTGAGAATGGGAGGAATAGGATGAAAATAATTAGAAAATGAAAAGAGCACAGTAATTATTCAGGTGTGACAAGAAGCAAGGCAATACCACAGAAATGCAAAGGAATCGTTGACTAAAGTTCAGCTCTATGTCGTAGGATATAGTAGGACATGAACATGAAATTTCATACGGGTTAACATTAACTTTGTTGTAGGCCATGTTCCGCAGTTGTTGCATAAATATTTTTTTTTTTTTTTTTTTTTTTTTTTTTAATAAAAATCCGTCTTCTAACAACTGGTTTTATTTTTAACTTTCCTCTACCAGACGCGTTTCGCCCTTCTGGAGTGGGGCATCGTCAGTGGCTATAAATAACATAATATTTTGATCATGTTTGTGTATGCGAATCTAGTACATTAATTATATACATATATTCATGCTGTAATATTGTATCATCTGTAGGTTCAATCTGTTATAATTATTCTATATATTGTTTTCATAGTATCTATGTTCAAACATAAATTCACTTCTTAATTCTAAATTATCTGTATGGTTACAAAGTTATGTACATACACTCTACTTACTAAAAATTGTAGTGGCTAGCACATGTCAGTCCAGAACAGCACCTTCCGCATTTTTCTGCACCGTTGTGCCTTCCTACAGTTTACCATTATCTTCTTTAATATTGTTCACTTCACTTTATTTTATTTAATTTTCTGTTAAATTGCACTTTTAACTACACCAAAATAGTTATTGTGTCTAAAGCGATTTGTTTGTTTTGTATATACAGTTATACCAACCTATTTCTGTTGTTTATTGTTTGTTCACTCTATGTTAAACTATATCTTTTTTTTTTTTTTTTTTTTATCATCTTACAATTATTTGTGATTTGTGAGTGACTGTGTTGGTTTACATGTGTTATGGTGTTTTCTGTGCTTTGTATAATATTTGTTTGTTAAATTTGTGAATTCATTTAGGACCGTTTTTCCCTGTGTAATGGCTTTGTGAATTTGATAACTTTCTTGCACTGTTAATAAGTGTTTCCTGTGGTTGTTGACTTTTAGAATTTTCATGTCTGTTTGTATAGTTGTGGGTGGGTGATTGTTATCTAATAAATGCTCGGCATATGTCGAATGGTTTGTACATTTTATGGCTCTGATGTGTTCCTTGTACCTAGTGTTGAAGTTCCTAGCTGTTTGACCTATATATATTGCTTGGCACTGTTGGCAAGTCAGTTGGTATATTCCTGACTGTTGGAATTGGTCAGTTTCAGTGTGGGTAGTGGGTATTTAGACAATTCCAACAGTCAGGAATATACCAACTGACTTGCCAACAGTGCCAAGCAATATATATAGGTCAAACAAGCTAGGAACTTCAACACTAGGTACAAGGAACACATCAGAGCCATAAAATGTACAAACCATTCGACATATGCCGAGCATTTATTAGATAACAATCACCCACCCACAACTATACAAACAGACATGAAAATTCTAAAAGTCAACAACCACAGGAAACACTTATTAACAGTGCAAGAAAGTTATCAAATTCACAAAGCCATTACACAGGGAAAAACGGTCCTAAATGAATTCACAAATTTAACAAACAAAATATTATACAAAGCAACAGAAAACACCATAACACATGTAAACCAACACAGTCACTCACAAATCACAATAATTGTTAAGATGATAAAAAAAAAAAAAAAAAAGATATAGTTTAACATAGAGTGAACAAAACAATAAACAACAGAAATAGGTTGGTATAACTGTATATACAGAAACAAACAAATCGCTTAGACACAATAACTATTTTGGTGTAATATCTTGGTTCTCCGGGTGGAGCCGCGTCGATTTGTTAAAACCTAACGTTTCTGCCATCTTGCTGTGGCTTTCATCAGAGGACTGCTTGTAAGTTTGCCGCTATCGCCTATATAGCAGGAGCGCTAGCCGCCGCGGTGACGTCACCGCGCCCAGTGTAGGCGGTAGGATGGGGCCGTTCGACTTCGGTTTTTCTGAGCAAGTATGACCAAATATGGTCAAGTTGTAAACCATTGTCGGCATTAATGTTGTTGGGCTGTTTTGAATTTCTAGCGCTTCTCTTATGCGCCTAGGCCACCATCTGCTTTCAGTGGCTATAACGCTTGTCTTATCGAATAAAATTGAATGGCCGCTATCGATTATTCGATAAGACCAAGCGTTATAGCCACTGAAAAGCAGATGGTGGCCTAGGCGCATAAGAGAAGCGCTAAAAATTCAAAAACAGCCAACAACATTAATGCCGACAATGGTTTACAACTTGACCATATTTGGTCATACTTGCTCAGAAAAACCGAAGTCGAACGGCCCCACCTACCGCCTACACTGGGCGCGGTGACGTCACCGCGGCGGCTAGCGCTCCTGCTATATAAGGCGATAGCGGCAAACTTACAAGCAGTCCTCTGATGAAAGCCACAGCAAGATGGCAGAAACGTTAGGTTTTAACAAATCGACGCGGCTCCACCCGGAGAACCAAGATATTACACCAAAATAGTTATTGTGTCTAAAGCGATTTGTTTGTTTTGTATATACAGTTATACCAACCTATTTCTGTTGTTTATTGTTTTGTTCACTCTATGTTAAACTATATCTTTTTTTTTTTTTTTTTTATCATCTTAACAATTATTTGTGATTTGTGAGTGACTGTGTTGGTTTACATGTGTTATGGTGTTTCTGTTGCTTTGTATAATATTTTGTTTGTTAAATTTGTGAATTCATTTAGGACCGTTTTTCCCTGTGTAATGGCTTTGTGAATTTGATAACTTTCTTGCACTGTTAATAAGTGTTTCCTGTGGTTGTTGACTTTTAGAATTTTCATGTCTGTTTGTATAGTGTGGGTGGGTGATTGTTATCTAATAAATGCTCGGCATATGTCGAATGGTTGTACATTTTATGGCTCTGATGTGTTCCTTGTACCTAGTGTTGAAGTTCCTAGCTGTTTGACCTATATATATTGCTTGGCACTGTTGGCAAGTCAGTTGGTATATTCCTGACTGTTGGAATTGTCTAAATACCCACTACCCACACTGAAACTGACCAATTCCAACAGTCAGGAATATACCAACTGACTTGCCAACAGTGCCAAGCAATATATATAGGTCAAACAGCTAGGAACTTCAACACTAGGTACAAGGAACACATCAGAGCCATAAAATGTACAAACCATTCGACATATGCCGAGCATTTATTAGATAACAATCACCCACCCACAACTATACAAACAGACATGAAAATTCTAAAATCAACAACCACAGGAAACAATTATTAACAGTGCAAGAAAGTTATCAAATTCACAAAGCCATTACACAGGGAAAAACGGTCCTAAATGAATTCACAAATTTAACAAACAAAACATTATACAAAGCAACAGAAAACACCATAACACATGTAAACCAACACAGTCACTCACAAATCACAAATAATTGTTAAGATGATAAAAAAAAAAAAAAAAAAAAGATATAGTTTAACATAGAGTGAACAAAACAATAAACAACAGAAATAGGTTGGTATAACTGTATATACAAAACAAACAAATCGCTTTAGACACAATAACTATTTTGGTGTAGTTAAAAGTGCAATTTAACAGAAAATTAAATAAAATAAAGTGAAGTGAACAATATTAAAGAAGATAATGGTAAACTGTAGGAAGGCACAACGGTGCAGAAAAATGCGGAAGGTGCTGTTCTGGACTGACATGTGCTAGCCACTACAATTTTTAGTAAGTAGAGTGTATGTACATAACTTTGTAACCATACAGATAATTTAGTATTAAGAAGTGAATTTATGTTTGAACATAGATACTATGAAAACAATATATAGAATAATTATAACAGATTGAACCTACAGATGATACAAATTACAGCATGAATATGTATATAATTAATGTACTAGATTCGCATACACAAATATGATCAAAATATTATATTTATAGCCACTGACGATGCCCCACTCCAGAAGGGCGAAACGCGTCTGGTAGATGAAAGTTAAAAATAAAACCAGTTGTTAGAAGACGGATTTTATTAAAAAAAAAAAAAAAAAAAAATATTTATGCAACAACTGCGGAACATGGCCTACAACAAAGTTTAATGTTAACCCGTATGAAATTTCATGTTCATGTCCTACTATATCCTACGACATAGAGCTGAACTTTAGTCAACGATTCCTTTGCATTTCTGTGGTATTGCCTTGCTTCTTGTCACACCTGAATAATTACTGTGCTCTTTTCATTTTCTAATTATTTTCATCCTATTCCTCCCATTCTCAGGAATAACACTTCTAAAATACTTGAATTCTTCCACAACTGTTACTTTGCCAATTCCACATACATCAGCATTTTTCCTCTCCCAAGTTGTGATAGATAATGGCATTCTGTAAGGTGTCATCACTTTCTGTAAAGCAACCGGCTGTTCTTGATTCTGTCCCACAGATTCTCCATATCACATCAGCACAAACAATGGTTTTGATGTTTTATTTTCTGGTCTTCTAACAAGCTTCTTTATCATTGTTCCTACAGCTGACCTCAGTCCTTTCTCCCAGTACCTTCTGTCTACTCAAGGTTATTTCTTTAATTAACTAGTTATTTGACATTTTCTGTTAATTATCAGTAAACAGTATTTTCGCAAACTAATTGGAATGATTTTTATAGTTAATTTTACAAAGACTCTTGGACTTGATTTAATGTAAATCTGAAAACTGAAGCCAATGAGAATGAAGAAAGTAGTGGCTGGTGGTCTCTTTCCAATTGCGGTAAATTACATACCATGAGCAGGAGTCAGTGAAGACTGGTGAGAATTATTTAAAATAAAATATTTTCTTTTTAAAAACCTTGTGAAAAAACATATATGAAAATATGTTCAAAAATCCCAAGGATAAGTCATTAGTAATTTTCCACAAGTCGTAGTTTTTTCATTAAGTATGTCATATGACTATTTGTGAAATGTGTAGTTCTGAGAAGAAAATGAGAACCACCCCAGCAATTGCCTATGTGATTACAAAACCCCTTCATTTTTAAAAATAATTAGCCAACAATTATTACTAAAATCCATTGTTTTAAGTTATAAACAGAAACAAGCATTCAGAATTTGTGTGGCATTCACTGTTGGCTAGAAGATCTCAAAGAATTGTTCGACTGCTGACTAACAGAATTTTATTCACTGCGCAATGCGCCTCTTGTCGTGGCTACCCAATCTAATGGGTGTAGGGGACTGTAGCGGCTCTAGACGTAGTGACACTGTGACATGTCATCAAGAGCGGATCCAGAGGGGAGGTCTTGGGGGTCATTACCCCCCCCCCCTCCACCTCCTCCGGGCTCGGCCTAGATTGACCTCTGATAATATTTTTAATTTCACTGATTTTAATTAAATAAAATTACTTTGAATGATGGGTGGCAAGTTTCATAAAAACATACACGACAGTCACAACGTGATGGCGTGCTGTTTATAATATTATGTTGTACCCGTTCGGTCATTCTGAATTGAATATTGTACGCGCGATTGCAATTTTTGTTTTGCCGCGTCGCGCTGCCCGTCGCCCCATTCGTTCGCGGCTGCGCTTCTGATGTTCAGTGACGCCGACCACGCCTCGCCACTAAACCGTTTGATGTATTGTATTTACATAAATATTGTAATTTTGGCATAGTTATGCACGGAAGTTTTTGACTGCAGGATCACTCCAGAGAAAAAAGTGATGGTGCTGGTGGATCGAAACGTAATCCATGTAACGGTGTATTTAGAAAATAGATTCATTCTTTTACTATGAAACCTAGGTTTGATAGTGATAAACACCATAAAAATTTACCTATACTGAACACTAACCGTATAATAATATGTGTGCTGCCAGTGCTTCCACAGCTATCTTAATCTCAGATGAAGAATAAAATACTACTCCTGCTGAAGCTGTTCTACGCTTACCGATTTCGTGTACGGACTTCAAATTCTGATCAGATAAAAGTTCGCTTTCTCAATATAAATTTTCCTCAGATATTGGATGGCTTGTAAGGAAAAAAAACCTAGACGATTCAACAAGAGCTATATTGATCATAAAGCACTGGTTGCCTTCTCAAATTTTCACATACTGTGTTGTGATGAAAAAATGGAAAAAAAGAAACAAAATATGTTAGAAGTCACAACTTGACAAGTTCACTGGCTTGTTTTATGGCAATAAGACCTGTAGCTTTACAGCAAATATTACGTTTTATTTACAGTAACGCCCTTGAGTTGGCACACAGCCAAAAACACCTCTAAAACGGTTAATCAAAGAACCATTAATATCTTTCGATGAAAATGATGTGTTGCTTACTCACCAGCGAAATAAAACCACGAAATAGCTGTCGAAGCTGAAAAAAAAATTATCAACTTTTCACAACTAACCAAATTAGCATTCACGGAATGACACAAATAAGGAACGCTCACGACCAATTGCCAAAACGATAATTTTTGTGTTCATCAAGATATGTCGTTACGTGGTCATGGCGAGAAATTTATGGATAAAGAAGCAAGTAATGGCAGCACGGTGGTTAATGAAGGAAATTTTAGAGCACTTTTAAAATTCCATGTAGAATCTCATGACATAACATAGCAGCATCATTCAGAGACTTCTGAGTCTAATACAACATACATCAGCAAAATTGTGTAAAATTTGTTAACTGATGTTTGCATGGAAATTATTTAGGAAAGTATTTTACTGAAAGTGAATGTAACTAAATACTTTTCTATTTTATTTGATGAAACACCAGGCATATCACCTATCTCACAGCTGAGCCTTTCATTTAGATATATTCACAATGGTATAATAAAGGGAGATTTTGTGACTTTCTTAGATGTGATGATAACGATGTAGGCGATATGGAGCTTCGGTACTTGTGAAAATAGTTGAAAGTCTGTGTCTCGAATTTTGAAATGCTGTACATGCAGCACTCGTGTTCTTAATAACATGTTAGCTATATCATCCAGTCATTTCTTGCCGTTGATACCTCGGGCACAATGAAAAAAGTTGTAGCATTTGCCAATTCATCCGCTAAAAGGCATCAAATTTTTTAAAAACAATTTGGAGCTACAATTCAAGGTATCTGCGAGACGCGTTGGGTTGAGAGTCATGATAGCCATCTGCGATTTCATGAGACGGCGAAAATTTGTAGCGTTCTGGAAAAGATTTTTATTTGTAATACAACGAAACTGCTATTGACACGCATCGCTTACTGCAAACATTAGCAATATGGACTTAATAATATTATCTATCTGCTTGAACGTAATTTAGGTAGGTACCTATATATTTTATTTATTACCTTAGGGAGCATCCATAAATTACGTGAGGTGAAATAGGGGGGGGGGGGTCTACGGAAATCTCAAGAGAGTTTTTGGATTTTTTTTTCGGACCTTAGAACTAAAAAAAGGGCTACAAAATGCGCGAAAGTCGATTTTAGGGGGGTATGTCATCGAAAAGTGGGGTGTGACCAGATTTTGAAGGGTGAGATCTGAAAAAAAAAGTCTCCAAGAATTTGGAGGGCGATTTCTTTTCTTTCGAGGGGGGTTCTCGCGGACCAGATCAGATCTTACAAGAGGGAGGGGGGGGGGGGTTCGGCAGTTCTCACGAAATCTCACCAGAGGGAGGGGGGTCCGGAAATCCGGAAAACACTCACGTAATTTATGGATGACCCCTTCGGTACGTACGATACTAACCCATTAATTTAATAACTTCCAAGAGCGACTTCATCTGCATGGAAGTGTGTTATAGCGAAAAAAGTTTTCTTTAACAATAATTACAGTAATAATAATAAACGTTGCAATAATGAAAATTTATTTAGGTCCTATAATGAAAAAACAAATCCAATAATATTTATCCTCCAAAAAAGTCAAATTATTTACTGTTTCGATGTTGGTTTTATTTTGATGCAGTGGTGCCAGCCACTTGGCTTTGAATATCCGTAGATGGCCGCTAATATTTCCGTAGATTGAGTACAAAAATACGGAGACTCGCCAACTGAAAGACTGAAACAATAATTATTGAAGAGAGAGTCAAAGTTAAGAATACTTTTTATTTACAGGTCTTTATAATTCGAAATGTGACCATACATTTTCTTTGTTGCCATTAAATTTAGCATATGTTCTGTAACAGAAAAGGTTAAAAAGCCGTTCCAACGAGCGTGTCACCGTGCATAAAGAGAGTGCGCCGATAGTTCTGTATTAAGGTCTTTTTTTTTTTTAAAAAAAAAGTAACTCAGTCCACATCGCGAAGGTTGGTTGGATCCTCCCGAAGGAGGTACACTAAGCCATTGTGTCAGAGGTAGGACGGCCAGTTCCTTTCCTCTGGGACCTACAGTTTAACGTGGAATCCGAACCATGGACGGTTGTTGTTAGGGCGCTAATGACCACGTCGTCGACGCGCCCTTAAGCTCGAATAACAACAATAACAACGAACCATGGAACGACCTGGCGTAGCTCATATTATCAACAAATACAACTCTTAAAAATTACAGCGCCCACCGGTCTTTAAGATCTATAAAATATATAATCAAACAAAATTTGAGCTTTATTTCTTTTCAATCTTTGGTTCACAAGAACAGTTACGAGGAAAATATTTACAATTATTGACAATTCCGTAATGCATTAATACTATACGCTCAAAGTTTAACAAAACACAAATAATAAAAAATTCAACAAATAATAAAAAATGGGAAAAAATCCGTAGATATTTTAACAAAATCCGAAAATCCTAACTTTTATAAAAATCCGTAGATTTACGTATAAATCCATAGAAATGGCAGCACTGTTTTGATGATATGTTGAATATATCAGTTATTTCTGCTTTAAAATAGAAATTTGTTTGAATTAAAACTAATCTTACGTGATATCACATACGATCGTTAAAACTTATTTTTAATTTCCTATGGTTTCTCCGACGCCATATTACTGATGTCATTATTTCAGCCAAATGTAAGTACTTCTAACAGATCAACTTAATTTTGGAACGGTATATTAGTGAACGTCGTGGTTAGATTGAAATGCAGCCACCGAGCGGGGCGGTGTAACGGTTAGCGTTCTGGCCTCGCATTCGGGAGGACGGCGGTTCAAATTCCCGTCCGGGCATCCAGATTTGGGTTTTCCATGGTTTCCCCAAATCATTCCAGGCAAATGCCGGGATGCTTCCTTCAAAAGGCCATGGCCGAATTCCTTTCTATTCCTTGCCCCCATCCTTGCCCCCCATCCTTTCCCGTCTCTAAAGACCTCGATGTTAAAAAGAGACGTAAAAAAAAAAAATGCAGCCTGGACAGAATGACAACTGACACGCTTTCTAATGTATAAGGCACGATGGATTTAGTTCTGTAGTATACGCGATGTAGCATAAGGCTTTAGGATTCCTAATTAATTTCAGTGGTTCCATAATAGCGTGTAAGGAGTTCGAACTTTATTACGATTTAAACTGCAACCTAAAATGTACATTACAAAATCAAGGTTATAAGTGTTATTTAATAACAATTTTATTTAATTAAGCAATTGCGGAAAATAAACTTTCAGATCACTGTATTCAAACCTTCCTTTCTGTCGGGCTTCGAAGTTAGTTGATATGTAATCACCGTTTTACTTTTTCCTGTAAGATCATAATTTCACACTCTGGAGCTATTAGTTTATCAATTGCATTGATTTTCATGCTTTTAAACAATCACATCATTGAATATGTCATAACGTTCTTGCTTTTATCTCTGAAAAGCAATGTATTCGATATGTGAAAAGGAATGAGTAGACGTGACAGTATCATGAAGGAAGGAAATTTGTGTAGGCGACGAAAGGGACCTTTCACGATGATCTGGAGTGAAGTTGGTAGAGTGAAGTGGGATGGGGAGGTCGCCATATTGGATTTCCCTAGAAATACGGGGAATATGCACAGACACCTCAAGGGGATGATACGATAACCGTGGGCCGCAATTTCATGATGGGTTATTATGTAACTCGACGAGAAAAATTAAAAATAATTTTTTTTTAAATCCAGCTTAGTTCTCGAGATATACTGTCTCAAAAGTGAGGTGTTTTGCGTTGAAATTCAGAAAAATTTCTCCAAAGTCAAATTTGATGATAGATTCTTATGTAACGCGACAAGACAAATCGAAAGTAAAGAATAAAAATTTTGATATCCCGCTTAGTTCTCGGGATATACTGTCTCCAAATTGAGGAGGTTCGATTGGGATACGGCCTGGACCAAAACATAATTTGTCAAAAGCCACTACGAACTGCACGGTGGATTGGGTGTCTTAATTTTTTCTACCCCTTGTGGGTAGGTTGAAACGCGGCCTGTACCAGAATAAAAATGTCACCAAAGCCCAGAAGCCATACCTATAACGAATTTTTGATGGTCGATATCTCGAGAACCAAGGGAGATATCGAAAAAATTTACTCTTGACTTTCGAATAGTCTCGCCGATTTGCTTGAGGATCAATAATCAAATTGCATCGCCACGGTTATGATAGTACTGCCCAACTCAACACATAAAATTATTGCGAACTACAGACTTTCCTTTATCCTTTCAACATTCATTTACAATAAGGTTAGCCTATTATGTGGAAAGCAGTAAGATATGCGGATTGTCTACACTATACCAACGTCATCCTGTTGAGAGCGGTGAATAAATCTATAATGATAGGCCCTACTTTTGCAAATACCTATCAAACAGTAGAGCCGAGTGTTTACAGGAGGCTTCACAGATTTAGCGGTATTTCGCCTCCACTTTTCCTTCCATCCTCCGTGGACAATACCGCATATTTCTAGAAATGGTAAACTTCACTCTCGATTCCTCGGTACATACAAGTCACAAGCTATTTTCGTAGATTTTAAGCTGGAACATAAGCTCTTAAAATTTGAAAAAAACCATCCGAATTGCTGAAGTATTTTTTGCGTGATGCCGTTTCAAACCATCAGACAACGCAGACTGTTCAAGATTTATTAAAATATATAATATAATACAATATATAGATTCTATTAGTAACTTTTGTAAATTCATTTTTAAAAAAAAATGCCAAAAAAATTTTTTTATATCGCATCAAGACCGAAATATACCTTATTTTATTTTTCACGTAGCAAACGAACTCAATTGACTTAAAATGTTCTACTGACGCTATAAATGATGCAATGAGTGTCCTGAGATAAAAAGAAATGGAACAGGAGGATACAGTTTTCGACAACGTTTTTAAGAGGCAAAAGAATTTGTCGTGGAAATTAAATGTCCCAGAACTGGGTCGAGATAAATACATAGAACCAATAACCCACCTCTTCAATCAGTTGAAGAGCATTTCTGTAGACCGTACACATCCTACTTCTAGGTTCTATAATAAATGACCTACAAGACCATCTGTCTCCTGAAATACTTTATTTCAGCTAGTCGTTTTTATTCCGAAAGTCAGTTATACCTAAACTAACGAAAACATTGTAACTGTTAAAAAAAACTCGCATTCAATTATAAGGGTAATAGACAACACCACGGTATCAGTCATTACAAATGAATATCGGTTGTGGATAATAAAATGGCAACAGAATCAGAATATTCCGCAATTGATTTATAATCAATAGAAAATGTGGTGTTAAAATGTATCCAGACGTAAAAAAGTTTTTGTGTATTCTCGATACACTACCAGATAGTGTCGCTACGGCAGAGAATCTTTTTCTACTCTCATGAGGCTCAAAACTTGACTTTGAGCATCACTGGAAGAAGACCACCGAACTGGTCCAGCACTTCTCAACGTTCACAAAAACATATTAATTAATCAATTTTGTTATTTAATTAAAATTATTTTGACATAATAATAAAATTAATTTCTTTTTTATTTATATATACCATTGCAAGTTTGAAGCCTGTCTTAGCAGGACATCGACTACGTGACCCCCCCCCCCCGACACGAAAGCTGGATCCACCTTCCATGTCACCAATCAAGAATAAATAAATGTAGTTCAAGAAAAAGAAATATTTATAAATGCGGCATTCTCTACTCTACGATAACTTATTACAGCTAGGGAAAAATTGAACTCCATCTGTTGGCCACATTGCTGTCGTGGAGACAGTTTTCAGATGTCACAAATCGCGCATGCGCTCTAGCGTTTTCGTGGAGATATTCAAGGGTGGGGGTTCGCTTTGTTAGTGGCGAATAAAGACAACTTCGTTCCAGGTCTGCGGGCTGCCAGATTGTATAATTGGATACAAAATTTGTAGAATTTGGTTAGCTTTTGTATCCTGTTTGTATAATAGATTGTCTTGTATAATCGGATATAAAAAAAATATTTTATCCCAGCACCTTTTTAAAAATGTTTGGCATTTTGTTTCATGAGTTGGCAACACTTACTGCGAACGGGTTGTGATCGTACCACTGTTACCAATGTAATACTCGATGGTCCCCGTCCAACATGCCAGTACGTGTTTGCATTTTATAAGAGTTAGATCTTCACAGAACGTGACAAGAAAGTGACTCAATGTTATCATAATATTATTCATACAATACACTGGTAAGTGCCTATTATAGGGATATTTGTACGATACATGCAATTTGTAAGAGAAATCCGCAAATTCTCAGATAAATGGATATTGTGTTTTGAGTTTGTTACAGTCGATAAATATGGATAAATTTGTAGTAAAAAGATCTCTACTTCTTCTCACACATCAGAAGATCAGTCAGCAACTAAAATTAAGAAAAAATCAGTGCTATCATTCAATGACAAATGGCTTCAAATGAGTAATTTAAAAAATTGGTTATCAAAAGCTTCAAATGACCATGGTGATATTGTTGCAAAATGTAAATATTGTAATGTGGAATTGGTGAACCATAAGGCAGTATATAGAAAAGCATGTTTCCAGTGGCAAACATAAGCAAACTTTATCTGTTATCAGTGCTAATAAAACTTTAGGTGAGGTAATTAGCAAACCTGAAACTAAAATGATTAAGCAAGCGTAACTTAAACTTGCTGGATTACTTGCTGCAAATAATTTGCCCAAGGCGGCTGTGTTGCATTTGAGCCTACAAATACTATGTTAACTAGAAAAGTACTGTACAACAATAAAAACTAAATTTGTTGCACTGTTAACTGACGCTTAATGGATTGTTGCGTGAAAATATCAATTTCTGTATAATTAACTGATGTTCATTGGATGTGATTTTTCATAAAATGTGAAAGTGAGAATGACAATAAATTTTCTGTAATTTATTCGGAATTTTGGTTTATTTTCATTGTTAACTCAAACATCCTATTATATAAAACGCTAACGTGGCGTCTGCGTGCGTCGTCTATAGCTGCTACACGTATTGGCTACAGAACGGTCACGTGACAGCCGTCACTCGCCAATCAACAGCCACCATATTACATTCCTTCCTTCATGTTGTATTTTGTTTATTTACTACAGTTAGATGCAGAAACTCATATAAGGAAGAAGATTCAATATTTAAGCTATTTTACCTGTATCAGTTAGACGCAGAAATTCATGTAAGGAGAAGGGATTCAATATTTACGCTATTTTATCTATCAGTGATAAGGACTAGGTTAAACCATAACCTAAGAATTTTTTAGGCAGAGGTAAGAAACAAGAAGTTTATTAAAAACTAGGAAACGTACGTAATGCGAAATGTATTAGTCAAATAAATAACAGTTATCCGTTTTCGAAATTATAGTCCCCGTCATATGAAGTGAAATGCATTTATTTATTTTAAAATATTAACCAAATACTCTGATAATCTAACCAGAGTAACGTATTCATATAACGAAAGATATAATTAAAAATAATTCTTTTCCTGAATAAATTCCTACTACCATTATAGATGATACCCTTAGTATTTGATACATGTGTTAGCTATTAAATGCGATTTAAGATAACCTTTTTATTAGATTTAAATCATCAACTGTATAAGCCATGTGACACTCGCAATTCAACAACGATATTATTGCCGCAAAATAGCAGTGAGCGGAGATATTAGAAATACGGAGAGCAGGGGAAAAAAATTAATGCGAGGCAATTATATGTCACAAAGTTACAATTAGTACATTCGTTTAAATTTACATATTGCTTTTTATTTTAATGTAAATGTAAGGAGAAGGGTATTTATTCTATGTTTACATTATATTACCTGTATCAGTTAGATGATGAGAAACAATGAAGTTAATTCAAAACTCAGAGAAATGTACGAATCGCGAAATATCCACCCAGATAAATGACCGTTATGTTTTTGATATTATAGTAAAATTAAAGTAAAATGAATTTATTTAAATAAATCATAGTAAAATACCCCGATAATCTAACCACAGTATGGTACTCTTATCACGAAAATATCATTAAAAATGGTTGATATTTGCTTTTCCATACAAGTTTTTCCAGAATAAATCCAGACTACCACCATAGGTGCTGCCTGTCGTTATTCATATGAGGGTAATAAAAGCTATGATTTTCGAATGCAACGTTGTGGAGGTTGTGGCTAAGTAGACCAGAATCGTAACTGAAACATTTTGTTGCAGCATAATTCGCTCTGAAATCAGTTTACAAACCATTTAAACTGCTTTCATAAGCGCCATGTTACTGAACGTATTAATTAATGCGGGTGAAAGTAGTTCCATACCTATCGTGCTGAATTGTGCCTGGAACATGGACAGCAAAAGTTTTCGGGAATCCTAATTTGTTTTTAATTTTATTGGTTCTATACTTCCGTCGTCATTAATTCAGTAGAAGTTACTGCAGTATTGCTATGTGAACAGCAAATCAAATATTTAGAACATTACAAAATCAAAGAAATTAGCATTATGTAATAACAATTCCGTATAATTAACCAACTGCAAAAAAGGAACTGCCAGAATATTGTGACGGTCCGACCGTCTCTGTGCTTAAATAGCAATGATAATTATGGAAATTTAATATTTTACATTCACATTAATTTTAACATTAGATCAATTCTTCTTACATTGATATTTCATAAGCATCTCAATTTTATGGGGAATGGGTCAAATTTGCTCTGAACAAAAGATTCACAAACATAACTAGACATTTATTTTCACATATGAAACTTGATGAATTTAATTATAAAAAATTTAACATTCACCTTCCTTTTTTATAATTATCAAAAATAACAACATTTGATACCATGGGCGCCACTCTACATGAGACTTATGTTTACACGCTGTTGACTCAAGACAAATTGTCCGACTAGCTCATTATAAACAATTTTACTGGACATGAGAACTTCTTATCTGGTGAATCGCTTCACCCAGGAACGTTTACTGGAGTCTTGATTCCTAAACAATTCAGTGGTAATGTTATATTCACCTTCTCAATTGCATGATATTGTGTAGATGGACTAAACCACCATCCTTAGTCGATCAGGAGGTCCAACCGCGGCGCCAAGCAACCATAAACTTAGTTAAACTTTAAGTTTAACCACTGCACTATTTCCCACTGAAAAACACACTTATACTCATAACTTTACACCGCTTCTTGGTCTGCATCCACAGAGAGGTGGCACAGAGGTGTTGCTTGGGCAGGCACCTGTGCCCCAGTGTCGTCCTTCTCCGGCAACCAAAGCACCCTTTGTCTCTTTCGGCGGGCGAAATTCCATTGGCCGATTAGGAGTCTTAGCCGCTGGTCAACCCCCACCGTTCGCCATGAAAAGAGAGAACATACCTCAATCTTCTGTCAATAGGTGGCATACCCTGTCTCATCCAGCCACTCTTGCCATTCACAACAAACTATGGAGTGACCCTGATCACTACATTACACCCCATCCAAGTTAAATTTTTGGTTGACCACAATCACTATTAAGGTTAAACGAAAATTTTATAATCGTTTTTGTCTCAAACATCCGCATTACACTCTTCCCATGTCACTTTGAGCTTATCTGTCTCATGTGAGTCCCCAAGTTATTTTAATTTTAATCAAATACAAACTTAAATATAACATGTAAAATAAATATCAAAAGTGCGAATCTGTCCCATCACCCTATTACGTTATTGTAAGCTATTATTTTTTTTAAGTCTGCAAGTGTATTTTATTATTATTAGCATGATGTCACAACTTCATATGCCATTCATTCTCTCACTCATGCAATTTTCTCTTAAGTCTAACTAACGACTAACAATCAGTATACTAATTTTAAAATATTAAAATCTATATATGGAATCTTATACATCAGACATCCCTCAAATGTCACTGCATAACAATTAACATTAACATGTATTGGACATATAAACAGAAATACATCTTCATTGATGCAAGAAATTATATTAACAATAATCATTAAAATGAACTGTCATTCAGTATTAAAAAAATTATTTAATTGTTACCTTGCAGTTAGTGTTTTTTTAAAAATTAAATTGTCACTATACTATCTAATTCTGCATGGTAATTACTTATTCACATATTCAGAGTGGTATTGAATTGTTCTACCCTACTTCTATCTTTAAAACAATGTTATGCTTTCAGTTACATTTAACTAACAACTTTGTAACTCTGCAAAGAAGAATTAATCATAGCTCCTAATTCGTACCATAGCCTCTACTGTTATAATCATTGTAATCAACTCTACTAGTAAGGCATAGTCGCCTATTATCTTCATCATCTTGTAACGACGACGAAAAACAACATTGTTATTAAATCTTCTGTAGTTGATTTGTCTAATTAAAATCCTCGTTAAACTGTCCTTAATCTTTCAGTAATTGGAAATACCCGAATACTTTTGACCAAGCGACCATCCCGACTGTCATCATTAATTATTGGCCAGTAGAAGTGATGGAACCCACTTGAAAACGAAGTCAAAATGTGTAAATCTACTTGGGCGTAGAATGAACTCATGTGTAGTTAAAATCATTATTCACTTAATCACATCATGTAATACCACTATGTTTATCATACCTTTGTCAACGAACCATTTAATCCAATTGATACTAATCTTTCAATTACGCAAAACTGTTGTCGTTTTTGTATACTACGTGGGAT
>JARYHS010005353.1:0-13390 GCA_031002005.1 Vandiemenella viatica
GCTACAGAAGAATGCTGAAAATTAGGTGGACAGACAAAGTAAGAAATGAACGAGTTTTGGAAATGATGGGTGAGAAAAGAAGTTTGTGGAAGAAGCTTACAGAAAGAAGAGACAGGCTGGTAGGTCATATTTTGAGACATGCAGGAATGGTTAATTTGTTAGTGAAGGGAACAGTGGAAGGTAAGAACTGTAGAGGAGGACAGAGATTAGAATATAAGAAGCAGATAATTGAGGACGTGGGTTGTAAGAGATATGTAGAGATAAAGAGATTAGTACAGTAGAGGATGGAAAAAAAATCCCTTAGAGGGCAAATTATTAATATTTCTACAACGCATTTTTCTGTCACGAGCTATTTATTTCCCTTTATACTGAACCGAAATTAATAAATGAGGTGTCGTTTTAAATATTAAATTGTCCGCTTTGGTCACATCATATATTAAGAAAAAACTTCCTCCAAATTTAACCCTTAAGGGCAAAAATATCAAAATTTCTAAAACTTTTTTTTATTTTACCTCGCTTGATAACTAACCGAAATCGATAAATGAGGTTTCATTTTAAAGACCAAGGTGGCTGCTTTGGTCACACCATATTTTATAAAAGAATTTTTTGGAATTTGACCCTTAAATTGCAAAAGTATCAACATTATTTCTATAGCTTGGTTTTTTTATTATTATTATAAGCCATTTATATTCTTTGATACCTAGCCGAAATCGATAAATATCATATCGTTTTGAAGATTAAGGTCTGCATTTAGTTTAAATCATAAATTAAGAAATAATTTTTTCGGAATTTGTTGCTTGAAGTGGTAGCTCGTAAGTTCAGATCGAAGTCCCTAGATTTCAGCAGCAGATATCACAGAGTTGTCAATAAACTTTTTTTATTCAATAAGTAGCTTTTAGGATATTTTTTCTTTTATGATAACAGTTTTGTTTTTCTATATAATTCCATAGTAAACATTTTACTCGCACAGCAACAAATATCACAGAGATGTTGATATGTTGTGTGCATTTTGTTCAGGTTGGTTGTATTCTGTTAAGGTCAGTGACGGTTTATCGTAATACAAATTTCCTAACTGTTTTGTAATATGTTGTAAGTATTTTGATACATACCTATTACACTAAAAAAATAAATATATGCTACAAATGTACAGTTCTACTTTTCATTATATTACAAACAATCAACCACACTATTTATTGCCTTTATTCGCTAAATTTTCGCACGGGACATCTAGTATTGGATTAATTCTTCAATAACGGCGTATATTTTCTCTATTTCTTTGTCATCTTTATGTGACGTTGGCATATACACTTGTACTAATGTGGTTGGGGAGTGCTTAGTTTCTAACCTCATCAATATAATCCTGTCACTAAACTGTTCATAATAACTCACCCGATTCCCTACTCTCTTATTTATTAAAAATCCTACACCAGTGACTCCATTGACAGCTTGTGTGCTAATTATCCTGTGTTTTCCAGACCAGAATTCCTTTGCGTCCTTCCAATTAATCTGGCTAATCCCAATAAAATCTAACTTAAATTGTTCCTTCTCCCTTTTTAAGTTTTCTAACCTACCTGCCCTATTCAGACTTCTAACATCGCTCCGACTCGTAGAATGTTTCTATCCATTCTGATGACTCCTCCTTGAGCTGTCCCCACCCGGAGATCCGATTGGGAGTCTTTAATGCAGTGGTTTCCCGCTGTCTTCTGCATCCCCACGCAGTTATCATATCTGATTCATTCGCCTTTAGGGGCCGTATCCAACCCCAAGCGCAAAAGGGTGCCCTGGACTACTCCCCGCTCTTCCGCCCTCCTATCGCAGGCCGTTGACAGGTTGTTGGTGACACCTTACACCGGGAATCATTCAGTCGCCACAGCCTCGTCCGTGCAAACGGGGTGCACCCACCACTTGAAGGAGAGGTTGACATTTGGGTGGAAAAGGCTAATAAAGTATCTCCCAATCCTTCAAACGCCATATTTGGTATATGGTGTCGCGTTTCACGTGGAGGATGGTAGTAATTATGTGTTGGAACCTTATTTGTTTACTTGCGTTTACCGTTAAAAAAAAAAAAAGTATTTAAGTTTCTCAGATTTGTTTGCACTATGATTATCTAATTTGGTAAGTACAGTGAAACTCCAGAATCAGTAGAAGTGAGTGGAAGTTTTCAAAATCCAGTTTTATTAAGCAGCACTAAATAGCAGACAGAAGACAGCATTATCAACACAAAGCCTCAACCAAACTACAGTCAATTATAAATTTTATAACAGAAGTTTTGAAATGGCAACAATTTATTTTAGCAGCTAGCGTTTCACTTTAAAATGTGAAGCTTGTACAATAGTAAATTAACTGGGGATAGTATTTAAAACTTACTTTCGTAAGCGACCTAAACCTTCAGGCCAGTAAACTCGAACGGAATAAGGATCATTAGGATATGAGGCAAGTGGAGTTCTGTTTCCATGTCGAAATATCTGTAACAAAATTTTACAATTACTGTTAAGTAACGTGTATCCGTAGTAATAAACCAACACTTATTATCAGTTTATTAAACGTGTTATAATCTGTTTTCATCCTCCTCTTCTACCTCTTTAAGCGATTTTAAAATGATTGACATCTGACTAGATAGATTTTCTGGAATTATAAATCAAAATTTCAAATTAAGGTTTTGGTAGTGGTAACTGTTTCTAATAGTGTGACTATATAATTTCGACGGTTCTTTGTCAAGATGTCGAATAATGCTTATCCAATCTACAAGAAATTTCTAATTGAGCTGATACTTATATCGCTCAAACTGATAATACCTTTTTTTTTATTTTGTGTGTGAATTCCATTCACCAAACAGACAGACAAACGCATTTTTTTTAAAAAAATATTCCTCCGCTATTACTCATTTATGCTACTGTAATTCCCTATACAAACTGCGTCTGTCTGATGGTTCGAAGAAGCATCATATAAAAACTACCAAACCAAGAATATTTACGTTTTAAAACCTTATTTTTTTAGCTTAAAATCTACGGTATATCTTATGATCCTGCGTGACGGGGGAACAGAGAGAGAAATTATAATTTTTTTCGTACCTAGAACAGATAGTCATCATGTCGCGCGCCTGAATTATAATTATAAATATAAATAACTCAGTTCTACGCTTTTAACAGATTAACATTTATTGTTCCCAATTCTTATTCTTCTAGGAACTACATCGGTCTTAAAGTATCCGAAGAATGCAAAGTTCTTAAGCAGTGAACTGGTAACAAAGCAACCGTTCGGTCTGTACGTCGCTAACCTCTAGCTATCTCTTGATTTTTCTTATTGTCATGGCAACTTACATTTCCTTGCTAAAGGAGTAAATATATCAATCTTTGTTTAATTTCATGGCACAAAATATGATTTTCTTATGAAATTATCCTGTTCTGTCACATGCCTCCTCAAGTTCACCATGTCTTTGCTTAAAAGACATTGGTAAACTTATAAGAATAACCTTGCATTCAGCGATACTCTTTCCTCTGTTCCTATTAGAATTTTTTACAAAACATTTTACAAAACTCTTCTTAATACTAACAACATAATGAAATGAACTAAAAAAAACATGTATTGTCTTAATGAAAACATATATACATACAGCATTCTAGCTTAACACCACACAAATGCAAGTCCTGTCGCGGTATTGTCTTGAAATATTTAATAATGTAAACATACATACATGCAGCATTCTAGCTTAACTTCATACAAATGCAAGTCCTGTTGCGGTATTGTCTTGATATATCTATTAATGTAAATATACATACATACAGCATTCTAGCTTAACATCACACAAATGCAAGTCCTGTCGCGGTATTGTCTTGAAATATCTAATAATGTAAACATACATACATACATACAGCATTCTAGCTTAACATCACATTACCATGACATCAAAATAAAATGTAACTGACTACATCTTTCCAAGTCAAAGCTACACTTTCTGATCTAAGTAGTTTCATTTCTTTTAAACTATTGATCAGGCAATCGTTTTGGGCAAAAATAAAAATTATTAATTATTTTCCCATGAATATAACAATTTCTACTGTCCATTTCAACCACATTTGTGTACGTTTGTGAAAACAGATTAACTATTTGGAAGTAGTTACTCCACAAGGAAAAAGGTACCTGGACCAAAAAAAATATTTTTATAGCATTAAACTATTGGACATGCTTCATTTTTATTTTATTTCTTCAGTACATTACATTATATTCTCCCCATAAGTAATAACTTCTCTCCACTTTACTTCATCTTGAATATTCATATCTAGGCTATGAGATGTAACAACAGAGTCATTTGAAGGTTCTACCTGGACCTCAGCTATGCCTGTGTTAACCAAATCCCGAACCTTTCGGTATCATTTAAAGGCAATGCCTAGATAGTGGCCTTATTTACAGGAACTGAGTCTTGACTGTGCTGCCCTCTCTATATGATATTTTACTTCTTAATTCATAACACATTTCTAACAACAGAGTAGATACCTGGAAGCAGTTACAGTACTTGCAAGGAAAAAAAAAGGTGCCTGGACCAAAAAATTATTATTATTGTTTTAAATTCTTCATACCCTTGTGTCGAAAAAGAACTCCAAGAGGAAATATTAGGAATAATATTTAACATGTTTTACTTCGTTTTGTGAGAAGTGGTCATTAACAATAAATATTAAAACTATTACTTGATGGGAATAGTTACTAGTAAGAGGTACCTGGACCTTGAAAATTATTTTTATAGCATTAAACTATTGGACATGCTTCGCTGCCCTTTTTTTTTTTTTTTTTTTTTTTTGTAAAAAGTGGTTTTGAACTTAACTTTTTTCCTGTTCAAGTAGTGGGTTGGTGAGTACATCATTATTTTCTTTCTCACTTTTTTCCTGTTCAAGTAGTGGGTTTGTGAGTACATCATCATTTTCTTTCTCACTTTTTTCCTGTTCAGGTAGTGGGTTTGTGAGTACATCATCATTTTCTTTCTCACTTTTTTCTTGATCAAGTAGTGGGTTTGTGAGTAAATCATTGTTTTTTGCTTTACTTCTATCTGAGAAACTATAGGGGTTGACGATTCAGAAGTGTCATTTTCTGGTATGTAGCTAGTATTGAATGATAATGATGTGGTTGTATTATATGTACTAATTGTTAGTGGCAAAATGGAGTCCTTGGTATCAATTGTCATTTGTATTGGTTTACTATCTCCTAATGTTCCCTCAAACTTAGTGTGCAGATAGTTGTAATGAAGTTGGTTGCTCAATATGAGCAATACCAGGCAATGTGATTGAAATTGTCTGCCTTTTATCAATAACTTCTTTCCCACTGTTTATTTTTTCTCCAAGGGTATTTTCTACATACAAAATTTGTGAAGTTTGGCTGTCATTTAATTCTGAAAGAAGTGTGGTTTGAGTTTGTAACTGTGTAGTTAGACTGTCTGTTAGGTCCTTTATCTGTGTAGTGAAACTGTCTTTTAGGTCCTTTATCAGTGCATTTCGACTATCTAGTTTTGAAATTTGGTCCTTTATCTGTGCATTGCAACTATCCATTTTTGAAATCAATATGACAAGGAGCTCATCTGTGGAAGGTTTGTTGGTATGTGTACTGGTACAGGGTGTTTGTTCAAGCCTTTCATTTGGCTGAGATTGATTAGAAAATACCAGAAAATCTTCGCCAGGAGTGGATGTAGAAAATTGAGTCATGTTCAAAGAATCCCTATCCGGACTATTCAGCATAATGCTGTTGGTGGGAAGGTTTACATCTGACATTATGTTAGTAGGAAGATTGGATTCTGTATGTGATATAACCTCTTTTACCGGCGATAATTCACCAGTTAATCCTCTCTCCATGTTGAAAAACCAGAGAGACAGGTAGATTAATATTCAGGAACTGAGAAAAGTTGCTGCGAAAAAATAAATAAGTAATTCTCGTAATTACAAAAGGAAGATTACAAGAAGAAAGTACGATCTTAGTAAGACAGTTGCCCACTATTTGATAAATAGTACCGTTTGAATAAGGCACGCGAGTGTTCAGTATAATTAAAACCTACCAAACAAGCAAGAAATGAAACGATTTAACAAGTTCTATTCAACTCCAAAGTTCGTAAATATTCCGACTTCAAAATGAAACCATGAAATTAACTACAAAGCTTCACTCTTGGAAGGTATTTTATAGTCATTTACGTCAGGACGCTCCACTGGTAACGCCTCATAAACATATACTTAACTTAAACGAAAGATTCGTGAACAAATCTCGCCGACAGCAGACATATGTTTACTCCAAAGACTGTAGCTTCATCGTGTCTGTTATCCGCGACCAGATGTTCGTCGTAGATATGCTTCAACAGCCAGAGATGAAAATAATTATATCGGTTGTTCTCGTCGTCGTAAATTCCAGCGATTCTTCTAGCGGCGTTGTCGAATCTTCGTCGTATCTGTTAAATGCTTTTTCATCCGTATCCAAGTTGCTTTGGTGAATACACTTTTTTCACTGCCGAGTCATCTACACGTCGCCATGTCGCGCTCCTGATTATATGCTTATAAATAACTCAGTTCTACGCTTTTAACAGATTAACATTTATTGTTCCCAATTCTTATTCTTCTAGGAACTACATCGGTCTTAAAGTATCCGAAGAATGCAAAGTTCTTAAGCAGTGAACTGGTAACAAAGCAACCGTTCGGCCTTTACGTCGCTAACCTCTAGCTCTCTCTTGATTTTTCTTATTGCCATGGCAACTTACATTTCCTTGCTAAAGGAGTAAATATATCAATCTTTGTTTAATTTCATGGCACAAAATATGATTTTCTTATGAAATTATCCTGTTCTGTCACAATCACAAATCATACTGCATCTTACCCCTTTTCGAGATACCCATCAGCGCTCATGCTACAATACTTCTAAGTCATAATCACTACTGTCCAATAATTATCTGATGCAATTGAATCACACTCAGTTGAAAATATTATGCTATCATTAACAGGCTTCACATACTAAACGACTAAAAGGAATAAGGACAATTTAAAATCTATGACTTTGAACTGAGCATCGTGAATACTCAAAGTAAAAATTCTGCATGTATCATTTAAAAGTTTTGTAATTCACTTCGCGCAATGACCGAGCGTGGTGGGTGAGTGGTTAACGTTCTGGCCTCACATTCTGGAGGACGTCGGTTCGAATCCCCGTCCGGGAATCCAGATTTGGGTTTTCCATGGTTTCCCCAAATCACTCCAGGCCAAAGCTGGGATGCTTCATTCACAAGGCCATGGTCGAATTCCTTCCAGTTCCTTGTCCGCAGTCCCATTCCGGCTCTAATGACCTTGACGTCAACGAAGTGTAAAGCCATAAGTAAAAAAAAAATAGTTCGCGCAATGAGTCTCTTCTATCAGTGCTACCTGTGCGGTATCACGTTGCTGATCAGCCCTCCGTTCTGCTCTGTTCGTGTGGAAGTTACAAAAATTCATTTACAGTGGTAAATGTTGTAACGTCCCTTGGTGACGGGAAATTTGTGTGTGTGAATTAGCCAGTTTCGGGCTGAGCCGAAACATCACCGTTTCTTTGTAATCGGCTAGGGCCAGGTGACTCCTACCTGCGCTGAAAAGCCGAACGTAAAAGGTTTACGCATTCAAGGAAATTCAAAGGACAGTATAGGACCTGTGGCGAAAGAAGAATTCCTGGTAGAGTAGAAAGTTGAGACTAGAGAAACGATGCTTCCGAGAAAAAGTCAAATTGCAGAACACCTCTGTAGGGAACCAGCGAATCATACAGTGTGTTACGAACTTTTATGAACTATAAGTTTTATGTTACATAAGGTATGCCAATGGAGATCGAGGACGCCCCGCCAAACGCTCCCATTGGCTGGAATTTAGGGGGCCAGCTAAAACACCGGAGCCTGCAAGCTTTCGACGGTGCCGACAAGTGAGGGGAAAGGCTTTCTGTTTTTGGCGAGAAAACAAACCGAAGCGGCCCACGACGGGAGACTGTTTTCTGGTAGGAAAGTGACTGGACCTCGACTGGGGACGCAGCCCGCCAGGCCGAATTCTTGAGGGAACAGCCGCTTCTACCTGAGACAACCATCACCGGCCTCGCGCCCAGCTGATCAACAGGGTTCGTCTGTTTTCTCCGCAACTCATCTTCTACGGTAAAGAACTCCGGCGATGAATAGACACTCTTGCGTCATTCAACCCTAGGCAACGCTCTGAGATTTGAATAATGCTCTAAATTGTTCAAAAGAAACGTTTAACTTTATAAACTCCTTAAATATTCAGTTCTGTTAAATAAATCAACCCATTTTATATTCAAAGAAAATAATAAAGGTGTTGTAAACCCTGTTTTCAATAACTTCCTTTCCAATGTACCAGTATATCATTTGAATAGATGAAAATATGTATTTTTAATGGTAATTTCAAAAGTATAATTGTATTGATAAAAAGTATTTCAGAATCGGAATGTTGCTTCTCTCTGATAGAGAACACTTCCATTCTTGGCGCCCACCCGGGATTAATTTTGCAAATTATCTTATTAATTTATGCATCTCATTACTTTTTTAATTTTAATAACGTCTGACGCTACAATGTGTATCTTACATAAATACAAAGCGACAAAACTAGGTGGTTGAAAATCAACATCGATGGCAGCCTCTTTATAACACGCTACAAAACAACAAGAAATAGTAAATCGAGAAACTCTAAAACACGATGAAAAATATAAAATGTTGCTTGAAATCACAGCAAACAAGAAAAAGGAAGTGTATATGTTACGACAATCACTGACTATATTTTACTGTTGGTTTTTGAGATGGGATAATTGAGTGGGATCTTTAATGAATAACGAACATGGACCTGGATTTATGACGCTACTGAATCGTGAATCTGTATGGTTTTTTTTGTCATTTTATATTTATTTTGTACCTGGTTTACATGGGTTCACTATATGTTTCCTATTACAATTGCATACAAGAAGTTGATTTTTGTGAACAACTAACACTCTGTCTGGTAACTGAATGTTTACTGTTTTGGCGAAAGAATTTCTATTACTTCGAATAGGCCTGTCCAATTTGTAGTGAATTTGGGGGTCCACCCTTTCCTTAAGAGGGTAATAATTAACGTTATAAAATCTTTAATATCCAGGGGTCTAGCTGTTTAATCAAACTGTTTTGCTTGTGACTAAAATTCTTTTTGATTGCTACTAAGAATCGCTGACCATATTTTCTTCAATATTAATGCTAGACTATGCAGTTGGGAATGATTTTCATCTTTTTGTATTCTGAATAGTTAGAAAGATGATGCCATCTTTCGACCGTAGATATTTTCGGGTGGAGTTTTCCGTGTATAAAATGAAGCCTTGTAATGTGACCTGAAACTACATGTGGAAACAATAGATTCTAATCATTATATGATTTGTTTATGTAGTTCCCTACATTTTCTCAGTTGTTTTATGAATTCTTTCGATCCTACTGTTTCTCTGTGGATAAAAGTGTTATTCGTAATTTCTCTAAACCAATAACTTACAAACTTGAGTGGACACCGCCAACACGAAATTTGATCGCTGATCGGTACTAATAGATTACTGAATGTCAAATTTCAATATCCTTCATAGTACAAAAGCTCCTGCTACAGGCTCTCCTTTTTGATCTTTCATTGGTACCATGTCTAATAACGTGAAAAATCGTTTTCCATGATAAGAAAATAACCTGCTTTGACACATTTAAAAGCACCCATTACATCTAAACCAACTCTCTGAAATGGTTCCACTGTTTCTGTCAATTGTTACAACTTTTCTCTCTTTCTAGATCTTGTATCTCATTACATTGTACAAAACTATTCAGATAGTTTTTGACGTCTTTTTACTGCCTATCCATCAACAATATTTTACAATTCACTGTTTGGTTGTCCTGTTTGATTGTCCTGTTTGGTTGTCTGTCATCGACAGTGACTTGACAAAAAGGTGTCATCTTATTACTTTATGAGTGATTCACATAACACTTCAGGAACTATAATTCTGTCACCACATTATAATTAAACAAAAATTTTTTTTTTCACTTAGTACCTTAATCATCTTTTGCAAGAGCAATTGGCAATGCTACTAAGGAATGTTAATCTTGTGGCTCTATAATTTGAACTTTTCTACTTAACCTGTATGCATTACAATGTAATTTTCCGGTTTTATGCGGTAAATATAATTTTAACTCACTAAGCCTCAATTTCCAACGCATTAGCCTACTGGAAGGATCTTTTAAGCCTAATATCTATTTCAGTCCTATGTGGTCTGTTATTATGGCTAATTTTCTCCCTAGAGATAACGAGAAACGTTAAAGCTCTATGTAACTCACAAGTGTTCACAATATGTGAAGTGTAATTTATTTTCGCTTTATTCAACTGATGGGATTCATAGGCAATCGCTTTTTGTTCTCCATCTGTGACCTGGAATAATACTGAGCCTATTGCAACATAATTTGCGTCTGTGGAAAAAAAATTTACAGATTCAGAGAAATCTGGCAGTGCCAGAACTAGATATTCTGTGAGAGCTCCTTTGAAAGTACCCATTGCTCGATTACAGTCAGCTGGCCTTTCAAATGTTGCACTTTTTTCTCGACAAGATTTAGCCTTAAGGGTATAATTTTGAACTAATTTCCTATAATAATTAGTAAAACCAAAGAATAATTGTAACTCTTTCACACAAGTGAGGGTTGGAAACTCTTTTACTGCCTTAATTAACGCCAATGTGGTTTCACTTCCGCGCTGGAAATATGATGTCCTAAATGTTCTAACTCTTAAACAGCAAGATTACATTTTTTTAAAGTAATGTCGTCAAATTAGCTCTCGGCAGACGTTCAAACATACTTCTTAACCTTTTAACATGTTCATCACCACCCTTAGAAAACACAGATTCTTCATCCACGTAAATTGATGTAAAAAAAATGGCTTCTATCGTTTCCAAACAACATCCACCTTCGTCTGAAAGAAGATGGAGCATTCTCAAGAAGAAAAGCCGTTTAAGCCTTTACTCAATTGTCAGCTTCTTTATCAACTTCAACAAAAATACTCTTAGCTAGATCATTTTTATTTAAAACTTTGACATGTGCAATCTCATAAACACATGGTATTTCTACATTTTGTTCGCTGAAATTTTCCGTTGTAACGGGAATACATGTCCTTCCGTTAACCGCACGCACTTTACAAATACTTCTCTTAACATAACATTGGTTAAAATCCAACCATCTAGACTTATCTGGTTGGCCGACCAAAACTACAGAATTTTCATCACATCTGAAACTTTCTAAACACTGGGATGCTTTGTGAATTATTTATGTTTTGTTTGAAGGGACGACAGACTCATAGGTTCGATAACTGGTAAAGTCTGGTTCATGACTACTTGCTATAAACAAAAACATTGCTTTTGTATGGTGACGTGGATACCTTCGTGTATCCGCAAAACGTCGACCATTTCAACACAACAATCTCTATATTGTATTAAGATAGAAAATTAATCCCTCTTATTCCATCATATGAATTTAATGGAGATTCTACACAAACAACTGAATCAGAAGCACTGTTATCTACACAGATAGTAACGCTCTTTATCCTAAATGCCGTATTCACTCACAGCCAATCCAGTAATCATACAATTAAGTAGACCTAACACTTTAATTTCCACAACTTCTCTTGGACACAATGGTTATTTCTGTATCTATATAGGCAAATAAATTGTACTGTATCCCATTTTTTGCTGACAATTAAAAATAAATTTGCCACTTGAAGAATTTTCCGGGCTTTGCTCATACCCCTCCTTGATTTAAATTCTTTTGTTCACTCCCTGCTCCAGGCCATAACGTGTTTTTGCCATCACGGTAACATCCGTGAAACCTGTGAGACCACATTCACTAGTCATTGCTATGGCAAAATAAAACGAGATTGTAAATAAATATATAAATTAATGTATTAGTATAGCAGGCTTTCATAGAGTAGTAGTATGTGTATATATAGTAGTAAATTTAGTCGTTTTTACTGTAATA
The DNA here is from genome assembly GCA_031002005.1 of Vandiemenella viatica. Taxonomy (NCBI): domain Eukaryota; kingdom Metazoa; phylum Arthropoda; class Insecta; order Orthoptera; family Morabidae; genus Vandiemenella; species Vandiemenella viatica. The sequence goes on from JARYHS010005353.1 coordinate 11,999, forward strand.
TAGTTATTTATAGTTAACAGTGCTGTACTCACTAGCCGAGGAGAAATGGTGAAGAATATGACGGCGTAAGAGAGCCCGAGTTGCTGTATAAGCAGGGCTATAATAAATTCTGTATCTGTTCATATACTTGCAAATGTCTAAAATAAATTGTGCAAACAGAAGCTACTGGTAGATTTAATTTCGTATTGATACCTGTCATGCTAGATAGAAAGTGTAATTCAGAACAGTTTTTGTTTTTTATTAAAGTACTAGCTTCGAGTCCGTCAAAAATGACGGTTTGAACGCAATATTCTGGCAGTTTCCTTTCTTGCAGCTGGTTAATTATACGAAATTGTTATTACATAATGCTAATGACCTTTATTTTGCAATGTTCAGCATATTTCATTTGCGGTTCGCATAGCAATACAGTAGTAACTTCTACTGAATTAATGACGACGGAAGTATATAACCAATAAAATTAAAAACAAATTAATCCAAAAAATTTTGCTATCCATGTGATATTAGTTTTATTCTTGGTCCAGGCACAATTCAGGACGTTAAATACAAAACTACTTCCACCCGCATTAATTAATACCTTCAGTAATATGGCGCTTAGGAAACCATTTAATTGCTTAGAAAAAACTTAATGCAATCAGAGAGTTTCCACGACCTCAAAATGAGGAACAATTAATAAGTTTTTTAGGGCTTTGTAACTACTATCGCAAATACGTTAGGGGAAAAATACTCAATAGTCCTCACTTCGAAAAATTAAAAAAGAAAAACTCACACTGGAATGAACAATGTGAAAATGACTTCCATGAAGTAAAGAACAACTTACTTCAAAACGTGAGTTTATATGCCCAAAATTCAGCCTACCTACTTATTTTCAAGCGAATAGCTTGGACTATGGATTAGGGGCTGAAATTTTTCAAGAGATAGAAGAAAACCAAGAGTTAGTAAACAAAATCTTGCCTTTGCCAATCTAGTGCTAAACAAATCAGAATGTAACAACTGCGTTACACAGAAAGAAGCACTCGCTATAGTTTGGTTTTTCTACCAAAAGTTCTGGTATCTGCTATTAGGTCGACAAATCACTGTTTTCCCTGATCATAAAGCACTTACTTTTCTGATGAAATGTAAACTAGTCCACGGTAGACTGGCTAGATGGATTTCACTATTACAACAATTTAATTTCGAAATTAGATATACACATGGAAAAGACAACTGCCTGGCTGACGCCTTGTTGCATATGACCCTAGGATTGGAGAATGTGGTATCAACCCCTTCAGGAACGAAGGAACCAGAAATATTTTATATTAATGGTGTAACAGGAGAAAAAAGGTGAAATACTGTTTGCAATTAATACAGAAAGATCAAGAGAAAGGCCATGTAATAAGACAAATTATACATAAA